>JARYGA010011102.1:0-21192 GCA_030545235.1 Helianthus tuberosus | reverse complement strand
TGGGGTAATGGGAAAGGATCCTTGGGACATGCCTTGTTTAAATCAGTAAAATCGACACATACCCTCCACTTTCCATTTTTCTTTTGAACAACAACCACATTGGCTAACCATCTTAGATACTTAACCTCTCTTATCATACCTGCCCGAAGTAGTTTATCTACTTCTTCTTAGATAATAGCATTCCTTTCAGGTGCAAACTTCCTACTCTTTTGATGAATTGGCTTGAATGACCTGTCAATGCCAAGTTTATGAGTAATTATATCCTTAGATATACCTGTCATGTCTTCATGTTTCCAGGCAAAGGTGGATTTCATCCTCTTAAGGAAGGATACTAGCTCATGTTCAATATCGCTAAGGATCCCTGATCCTATGAAGATCTTGGATTCAGGATCATCAGGATCCATGAGGATTTCTTTCAAATCCTGTTCTCTTGCCTCCAAGATATCTCTTGAAGGATACTTTAATTGCTATTGCTCCCTTGGTCTTGAGGCTGGCTTCATTGATGAGGTATAACAATTCTTAGCCTCTTGTTGATCACTTTCAATTTTCACCACTCCCCATGGACTTGGAAGCTTTACACACTGATGATAGGTGGATGGGACTGCCTTCATATCATGTATCCATGGCCTGCCAAGGATAACGTTGCAACAAGATAAGCAATCTATAACACAAAATTTTTGATAAGAATGCAATCCTTCAATATAGATTGGGAGTTTGATGTCCCCCTATGTGTTCTTGGTTTCCCCACTGAATCCCACAAGTACTGAGGATCTTGGGACAATATCAGACTCTGGGATATTCATCTTCTTGAGGACATCAAGCTGAATGATGTTCACAGAGCTTCCTCCATCTATAAGGATCCTGCGAACAAAGTGGTTAGAAATAAACAATGTAATTACAAGACCATCATGATGAGGATCCTGGACATCAACACGATCATCCTCATTAAAAGTTATGACTTTATCCTGGGTAACAACGGAGGTCCGGACGGGTCTGTCTCCATTGTCCATCTTGGTTTCCTTAGCATGTCTTTTTGCTGCTGAAAAGGAAGTACCACAAATGTTTGATCCACCGGATATGAAGTTTATAACTTGTGCATCTGCTGGGGGTGCAGAAGCCTTTTCCGGGATCCTTTCAGGATCCTGGATCCTTGACTTCTTCCATCCTAAGAGTTCCTTCAAATGCCCCTTGCTCAACAAGTAACCAATTTCCTTTCTCAGTGCAATACACTCTTCAGTGAGATGCCCGAAATCCTCAAGATATGCACACCACTTGGACTTATCCTTTGTAGCAGCTGGTTTATCACTTTTTCTTGGCCACCTAGCTTTCTCACCTAGATTCTGCATTGCAAGGATTAGTTCATTGTTATCAATAAAAAAACAGTATTCAGAAATAGGAGGATAATCCTCATCATCCTCTTCTTGTTCCACTGCATGCACATTCTGGTTATCAGATCTGTTGTAGGGCTTTGATTTGTTGTTCCTGAAGTAGGATCCTTGTTTCTCCTGCTTTGAGGATCCTGTTAATCTATCCTGGATCCTTTTGTCATCCTCTAGGCGGATGAACCTAAGGGCCCTGGTTCATACTTCATCAAGGTTCCTTCAAGGTGTCATCACAAGATCATCATAGAATAATGAATCCCTAAGCAATCCCATTTTAAAGGCTTCAACAGCCGTAGCAATATCCAAATTAGGAATATCTAAGGATTCTTTACTAAACTTAGTGATGTAATCTCTAAGTGATTCATTTTGACCTTGAGTTACCCTATATAAATCACTAGTTAATCGTTCAAATTTTCTACTACAAGAGAATTGACTATTAAAAAAATTAACTAGATTAGCAAATGAAGTAATAGAGTAAGGGGGAAGACTTAGCATCCATTTAAGAGCAGATCCTGTAAGTGTGGATCCAAACCCCTTGCATAGACATGCTTCTTTAACCTCTCCGGGATTGGATCGATCTCCATCCTCTCCCTGTATTGAGATACATGCTCCTCTGGATCCGTTGAACCATCATATAGCTTCATGGATGGTATCTGGAATCTTTTGGGTATCTCAGCATCACATAAGGGCGGTGCAAAACGAGATATCCTATGGCTACCATCTGCAATTTCAGGAATGGGTTTAACCACTCCTGGAACACTGGATATCATATCTTTGAGCTTCTGTAACTCCCTGGCCATAGCCTGATTGATACCTGTATCCTGCATTAAGCCATGGTTAGTGTTATGCGAATTATTAAAAGTGTTACCTCCCACAGGATTCGTGTTTGGAATTCCAGATGTGTATCCATATTGACGGGGTTCTGGTATGATCGAAGGACCAGATGAAGCAATGGTTTGCATTGGTATGAAGTCTCCTTGATGAACATCCGAGCTCTGAGGCTGCATACTTCTCAAGAATCCTTGATCCTGGAAGACATTGGATCCTTGAAGTTGAGATGATCCTTGAACCTGAAAGGATCCCGGAGCCAGAGAGGATCCTAGGACATGGAAGGATCCTTGGACCTGGGAGGATCCTTGGACCTGGGAGGATCCTTGAACTGCATGCATTCCCAAATATCCTCCTGACGTGAAGTATCCTTGATGCTGAAAAGAGGATCCCGATGGTTGAGAAGAGGATCCTTGAGGCTGCAAGTGAGAGCCAAATGCCTGACTCATAGTTGCTGTTCCATAACGCCTTCCTGGTAATTCACCCAAGTATTGCACGTCCGGAGCTGCTGAGTGTTGGGAAGTTATGACTGGAGTGTCGAAGTTCAGCGACCTTGGCATCAGAGGAGAGTGATCCTCCACTGATTTCTTCTGTTTCTTGATATCACCAATCTCTTGGAGGATCCGTTCATTGGTTTTATCCTGCTCTTGCATGCGATCCCTCATCTGCAAAATTAGATTAAAAAGATCATTAGTAGTAGGATTAGTGGAAACAGAAGAAGTTGGTGGTTTTGTGAAAATGGGGGTTTGTCTCTTCGCAGCATTCTCAGCATTCTTCTGGGATCCAGAAGGTGGTGGAGGCAAAGGAGGAACGCCTTGTGAAGAACTGATTGCCGGCATAGAACTTGATGTATTCTTTGTTGAGGAAGCCATCTGCTTGGTTGTAATGAACCGAAATGACCACAAAAGTATGAATTTTCTTAGGAATGAAGCACCAATTACCCACGGTGGGCGCCAAACTGTTTTGGTCAAAAATCAAGCAATGATAACGCAACCAAACTTTCTGTTGTGAGGTATGATGCTTGAATTGATTAACAACACTAAGGATCACTCGGAAATGAAATGAACAAGTGACACAAAGATTTATACGAGGAAAAAGCCCTTGATCAATGAATGATCTCCGGCATAAAAAACCTCGGGTGATGGAAACTACCGATCACCAACTCAAATTAAACAAGAAATGTATTACAACTTCGGATGATAGCGAGCTAATTACAAGGATCACTATAGTGTATTGTGTAAAAAAGTGTGTAATCGCTAAGTGAATTATCGAGAGCTGGTGAGAGCAGTTGCAAGAGTGTGTGTAGCCAAAAAATAGCCAAGTGTTTCTATTTAGCTCGCTATCCCGTTTAAATATAGAAAATATCTAAGCTAACAAACATTCCGCATTTCATGCAAGTCCCCCACGAACTCCATAACGTCCACTTCAGGTAAGCACGTGCAGAATAAGTCATGGAATATGCTCCAGGAATATCGCCAAGACCAAGTCCAAGCTGGTACTCTTGCAAAACAACATCATATTCAAAGTAGACAATCGTTAGTATAAGGATCCTTAAGATGATCCATGATCCTGATCCTGCAATACTTCTGAGGATCACCAACTAAATCAGAAGTGAGGATCACTAAACCCAACAGTAAATGAGGATCATTGATCATTTGAAAATCCTCCCCTAACAATTACTAGGGATGATTGCAGAATCTTCTCCTATCTCCATAGCTACATGATCCTCGATAGCAGGGGTCAGGATATGGATAATAGGGATCCTTATATCCTCCGGGATCTTCAAGGATGATCCTAGATTGGCTAATGCATCAGCCTCTGCATTCTCTTCCCTTGGTACCTGTGTCAAACTAAAGGAAACAAAAGAGAGTGCCAATTCTTTGACTATCTCTCAAGATACCTGATCCTCATATGCTTAGCAATTTGCAAACCAGCTATCAAGGCTTCATACTCAGCCTCATTGTTGGTAGTTTGAAATTCACAAGCTATGGAGTGGGGTATTATGTCCCCCTGTGGCGATTTTAGTAGTATTCCCAGCCCTGTTCCTTTTACATTGGAGGCTCCATCTGTGAATAGTATCCAAGGATCCTTAGTTTCTTCTAGCTGTTGGACTTCTAACTCAGCCTCGTTTTGCAAATCACTACTAAAATCTGCCATAAAGTCAGCTAAAGCTTGGGATTTGATGGCAGTCCTTGGTTCATATCTTATATCATATGCACTAAGCTTCACTGCCCACTTAGCCATCCTTCCTGACATTTCAGGTTTCCTGAGAACATTCTTAATTGGAAAATTAGTCTTAACAATAATGGCATGAGTCTCAAAATAATGTCTTAGTTTAGTAGATGCCATTATTAATGCAAGGATAAGTTTCTCTAAGTGTGAGTACCTGGATTCAGCATCAAGTAAACTCTTACTTACATAATAAACAGGATGTTGTGTACCTTGGTGATCCTTAACAAGGACCGCACTTACTGCTTTTGAGGATACTGCTAAGTATAAGGATAATATATCCCCTTTTTCTGGTTTCATCAGGGCCGGGGCTGAGGATAGGTAATCCTTAAGAGCTTTGAGGGCACTTTCATGCTTCTCAGTCCATTCAAATTTCTTGTTCTTCCTCAGGATGTCATAGAATTCCTTGCACTTTTCTGAGGATTTGGATATGAATCTGTTCAAGGCTGCGATCCTGCCTGTAAATCTTTGCACATCCTTAGCATTGGCAGGAGATTTGATATTCACAATAGCCTTGATTTGCTCTGGACTTGCTTCAATGCCCCTCTTTGTCACCATATAGCCTAAGAATTTACCTGCCTTAACACCAAAATGACACTTAGAAGGATTTAGTTTATATTAAATTTATCAAGGAAATTGAATGCTTCCTCCAAGTCTTTAAGGTGATCCTCAGCTTTCTTGGACTTAACCACCATGTCATCAATATAGACTTCCATAGTGTGTCCAATTTGTTCCTTGATCATCATATTGACTAGCCTTTGATAAGTAGCACCTGCATTCCTTAGTCCAAATGGCATAGCAATATAACAATATATACCAGTTGGGGTCATAAAGGCTGTATCCTCTTGATCAGATGGTTCCATCTGAATTTGTTGAAATCCAGATGAAGCATCCATAAAAGTCAACAACTCATGACCCGCGGTAGCATCCACCATGGAGTCAATGTGGGGTAATGGGAAAGGATCCTTGGGACATGCCTTGTTTAAATCAGTAAAATCGACACATACCCTCCACTTTCCATTTTTCTTTTGAACAACAACCACATTGTCTAACCATCTTGGATACTTAACCTCTCTTATCATACCTGCCCGAAGTAGTTTATCTACCTCTTCCTGGATAATAGCATTCCTCTCGGGTGCAAACTTCCTCCTCTTTTGATGAATTGGCTTGAATGACCTGTCAATGCCAAGTTTATGAGTAATTATATCTTTAGATATACCTGTCATATCCTCATGTTTCCAGGCAAAGGTAGTTTTTCTTCTTTTAAGGTAGGATATTAGCTCCTGTTCAATGTCGCTAAGGATCCCTGATCCTATGAAGATCTTGGATTCAGGATCATCAGGATCCATGAGGATTTCTTTCAAATCCTGTTCTCTTGCCTCCAAGACATCTCTTGAAGGATACTTTAATTGCTATTGCTCCCTTGGTCTTAAGGCTGGCTTCATTGATGATGTATAATAATTCTTAGCCTCTTGTTGATCACTCTCAATTTTCACCACTCCCCATGGACTTGGAAGCTTTACACACTGATGATAGGTGGATGGGACTGCCTTCATATCATGTATCCATGGCCTGCCAAGGATAACATTACAACAGGATAAGCAATCTATAACACAAAATTTCTGATAAGAATGGAGTCCTTCAAGCTGAATGATGTTCACAGAGCTTTCTCCATCGATTAGGATCCTGCAAACAAAGTGGTTAGAAATAAACAATGTAATTACAAGACCATCATGATGAGGATCCTGGACATCAACACGATCATCCTCATCAAAAGTTATGATCTTATCCTTGGTGACGGTGGAGGTCCGGATGGGTCTGTCCCCATTATCCATCTTGGTTTCCTTAGCATGTCTCTTGGCTGCTGAAAAGGAAGTACCATGTGACAACTCGAGTTTCCGACTTTCTTTTTCGCATTTAGTGCACGTTGACTTTGACTGTGTAGTTGTTTGACTTGTTTAACTTGTAACTGTATACGTTATTTTATAATGAACGCATTGTGGTTGCATGATTTTGTGTTTGGCTGTATAACATGAAACACCTGTTGAAAACTTAAACTGTTAACACATAAAAGGACTCGACGAAACAGACAGGACTCGACGAAACAGACAGGACCCGACGAAACAGACTGTTTCGTCATAAGCATCCCGACGAAACAGAAGTCTGTTTCGCCAAGCCCAGTTTCGCCAAGCCCATTAAGGGCCCAGAACGGTAATTCGTTCATATTAACGTGAACCGACTCCCTGTTTCACACTTTTAACAAAAATAGAAACCCTAGAACTCTCCACTCTGTGAAGGCGATAACCATCCTCAACCATCATCTTTCTCTCTCGAATCCTCCCTTGTTCATCCCGGATAT
Source organism: Helianthus tuberosus (assembly GCA_030545235.1). Classification (NCBI taxonomy): domain Eukaryota; kingdom Viridiplantae; phylum Streptophyta; class Magnoliopsida; order Asterales; family Asteraceae; genus Helianthus; species Helianthus tuberosus. Next base: position 14,394 of record JARYGA010011102.1, on the reverse strand, counting down.
CTCGGTTAGTGCGTGCTCGTCTAATCGGTTTCTTTGTCCCTTGATTTCTTTATACATATTGTGTTTATGCTTGATTTCTGGATTATAGGAGGGTATGTTGATGATACTCGGTTCTGAATGTTGTTTATATGGCCTGATTCTGAATACACATTAGTATCTTGATAGGAATCGATGATATGATGTTGTATGTTAATCTATATGTTGTACACATAACCTAGGGTTCGTGCTAGACGTTAAGAACTGTGATGCTTATGTTATGATGATGTTACGATGATTCTGCGTTGAATGATTTCTGTATGATTGAGGAATTGCTGTTTTACGGCTGTTAGGGTTTATGTGTTTTTCGCATCTGCTGTAACTGATGTCTGCGAAACTGAACTGTTCGACGAAACAGAACTCTCGGCGAAACAGAATGTGTTTCGCCAAGAGTAGTCGACGAATCAGAAGTTCTGTTTCGCCAGGGGACACCTCGACGAAACAGAATGTGTTTCGCCAATATTGTGATTCGTCACTATCTGTGTTTCGCCAACATGCGTGTTTCGCCGAATAGCTGATCTGTGCAGTAACTTGAGTTAATTCTGTTAAATGCTAACTGGAATATTTAACTGCTGTTAAGTGTAGCCATCTTGTATATGATTGTGATTACGTGCTACATGTTTATACGTGCATAATTTGGTCACAAACTGATTTCACATACGTGCATACTTTAGGACGCGATTGATTACTAGTGAGCATACACTTAGCATACCGAGCAAAACAAGGTGAGTTCACACCCTTACTAAGGCATGGGATTCCCAGGGTTTGGGGAATGGGATGGAAGGAATAAGGTTGAATAGATTCGTACATACACTGATACTAGACTACCATACCATTGTCCTCGGTTGTGAAGGACACATACGTAAAACCTACGTATACTTATGCTACTCGCTATCCTCGGTTGTGAAGGATACTCACGTAAAACCTACGTGAACTTATACTCAATACTATCCTCGGTTGTGAAGGATACTCACGTAAAACCTACGTGAACTTATACTCAATACTATCCTCGGTTGTGAAGGATACTCACGTAAAACCTACGTGAACTTATACTCAATACTATCCTCGGTTGTGAAGGATACTCACGTAAAACCTACGTGAACTTACACTCAATACTATCCTCGGTTGTGAAGGATACTCACGTAAAACCTACGTGAACTTATACTCAATACTGTCCTCGGTTGTGAAGGACACTTACGTAAAGCCTACGTAAACTATGTACGTACTACTGTTCTCGGTTGTGAAGAACACTTATGGTTACAAATAGTCTAGTGTATATGCAACATGGGAAGCCCCCACTAATAGAACATACGATCGGCCTAGTAGCGCCTCATGTTACGAAACAAACTTACAATTACGAACTTATTTACTGTGAACTCGCTCAACTAGTTGTTGATTCTCTGTTACATGCCTTGCAGGACCTTAGGTACATATGGAGCTTGCACAGGAAGGAGCAGGTCGTTGTGGGATACGGATCGTAGACGATATTTGAACTTATAACTTATGTTGGGTTTACATTAAATGCTTCCGCTGCACACTTGTTTATATTTGGTTATGGAAACACCTATCGTATTGTTGTATGACTTTTACTATTTTACTTATGTTCAATATGATTGGTGGCTTGATCCTGGTCATGTCACGCCTCCAAGTGGTGGTACTCCGCGGGTGGATTTTGGGGGTGTGACAGATTGGTATCAGAGCCATTGGTTATAGAGAACTCGGTTTTAATAAGGGGAAAACATTTTTATTAAAACCAGACTATAACCAGAACAGTGCTCTCAACGATCCACAACGACGCTTCGCTCCACGTGCAAGGCTCAACATCATAGGTACTACTATTCATGTTACCTTACTACTTGCTAGAACTACATAGAACTTTGCTCGTGGTATGCTTAGATTACATTGCTCACTATTTGTTATTGCATGAGGATACTTGTGTGCTCACTCTCTTCGCACTATTCGCGAACCTCTCACCCACATGTTCTCCTTGATGTCAAGATCATGTGTGGACGCGTTAACCTAACTCAAGCCCAGTTGGCGGCTTCGATCACTGAACAAGTTACTGCAGCACTCGCAGCTGCCCAGGCAGGAGGTGTAACCTGCCATCACCACTTACTCTAGGATCCTTAGATCCTACTCTCGTAACTCAACACTTGTGCTTAATTTTGATTACTCTTACGCACACGACAAGTCAACACGCTCAGCCACCTGTGTGCACATACACGATTTTTATGGACTGTCGTCCTACTACTTTCAGCGACACCGAAGGAGCTGTTGTACTCCTCCATTAGTTCGAGGAACTCGAATCGGTCTTCGAGTGTGTGAATGACCCGAGGCTCGTAAGGTGAAATATGCCACTGATATTCTCGAAGGTACTGCGCAAACTTGGTGGAGCGCGCAAGTTACGATACTGGGGCTGGCGGCTGCTATGCCACCCCATGGAATGATTTTAAGGAACCTATCAAATGTGAATACAATAGTTATGATGCCATCCACAAGTTGGAAGTGGAGTTCTTTAACATGAAGATGACGGGATCAGAGATAGAAGCATTGAAACCAGACAACGTCAGGGCTGAAGCCCTATGCGGCTCAAGGCAACGCTTAGAACAGAAGGAAGATGGTGCTTACTACGTCACAGGACGCATTTGGGTCCCACTGTACGGCAACCTACGCGAGCTAGTAATGGATGAAGCTCATAAGTCTCGCTACTCAGTACATCCTGGTTCGGATAAGATGTACCACGACCTCAGAACTACATATTGGTGGCCTAGCATGAAGGCCCACATAGCCACATACGTTAGCAAATGCTTGACTTGTGCGAGAGTCAAGGCAGAATATCAGAAACCGTCAGGACCACTCCAACAACCTGAAATACCACAATGGAAATGGGAGCAAATTTCCATGGATTTTGTTACTGGCCTACCTAGATCTCAGCGCGGAAATGATACTATTTGGGTGATCGTGGATCGACTCACAAAGTCTGCTCACTTCTTAGCAATCAAAGAAACAGACAAGTTCTCTACCTTGGCAGACATTTACTTAAAAGAAGTGGTCTCGAGGCACGGAGTGCCCACCTCCATCATCTCTGATCGTGACGCACGTTTTACTTCAGAACTGTGGCAAGCAATGCACAAATCTTTTGGCTCTCGTTTAGATATGAGCACAGCTTATCACCCTCAGACAGATGGGCAGTCTGAGCGCACTATTCAAACTCTAGAAGACATGCTTCGGGCGTGTGTAATTGACTTTGGCAATGGTTGGGAGAAACATCTGCCACTCGTGGAATTTTCGTATAACAACAACTACCACACCAGCATTAAAGCTGCACTATTCGAGGCATTGTACGGGCGTAGGTGCCGGTCACCTCTCTGTTGGGCAGAGGTGGGGGAAAGTCAAATCACAGGTTCAGAAATGGTAGTTGATACTACTGAAAAGATTGCTCAAATACGACAACGCATGGCGGCAGCTCGTGACCGTCAGAAAGTATACGCTGATAAAGACAGGAAACTACTCGAATTCCAGGTTGGGGATCGAGCGCTACTTAAAGTTTCACCCTGGAAGGGTGTGGTTCGTTTTGGCAAACGCGGCAAACTCAATCCACGATACGTTGGACCTTTCGAAGTTATTGAGAAAATAGGCAAAGTGGCCTACAGACTGAACTTACCAGCTGAACTCAGTGCAGTTCACAACGTCTTTCACGTGTCGAATCTGAAGAAGTTTCTGTCAGATGAGACCCACGTAGTTCCTTTGAAGGAGCTCACTATCGACGAACGGTTGCATTTCGTCGAAGAACCAGTTGAAATCACGGACCGGGATGTTAAGGTCCTCAAGAACACCAGAATACCACTTGTTCGAGTTCGTTGGAACTCCCGTCGTGGCCCAGAGTTTACCTGGGAACGCGAAGACCAAATGGAACTCAAATATCCCCAGTTGTTCGAAAACAATGCAACTACTACTGAGGCTGAAGCTACTACAGAAGTTCGGGATGAAATCCCAACTCAACGGGGGGATGATGTGACGCCCCAGGAAAACCAGTAAACGATAACTTACCTAGCTTCCTCAGTAACCGCATGCTAAATTTCGGGACGAAATTTCTTTCAAGTTGGGGATAATGTGACAACTCGAGTTTCCGACTTTCTTTTTCGCATTTAGTGCACGTTGACTTTGACTGTGTAGTTGTTTGACTTGTTTAACTTGTAACTGTATACGTTATTTTATAATGAACGCATTGTGGTTGCATGATTTTGTGTTTGGCTGTATAACATGAAACACCTGTTGAAAACTTAAACTGTTAACACATAAAAGGACTCGACGAAACAGACAGGACTCGACGAAACAGACAGGACCCGACGAAACAGACTGTTTCGTCATAAGCATCCCGACGAAACAGAAGTCTGTTTCGCCAAGCCCAGTTTCGCCAAGCCCATTAAGGGCCCAGAACGGTAATTCGTTCATATTAACGTGAACCGACTCCCTGTTTCACACTTTTAACAAAAATAGAAACCCTAGAACTCTCCACTCTGTGAAGGCGATAACCATCCTCAACCATCATCTTTCTCTCTCGAATCCTCCCTTGTTCATCCCGGATATCTCGGTTAGTGCGTGCTCGTCTAATCGGTTTCTTTGTCCCTTGATTTCTTTATACATATTGTGTTTATGCTTGATTTCTGGATTATAGGAGGGTATGTTGATGATACTCGGTTCTGAATGTTGTTTATATGGCCTGATTCTGAATACACATTAGTATCTTGATAGGAATCGATGATATGATGTTGTATGTTAATCTATATGTTGTACACATAACCTAGGGTTCGTGCTAGACGTTAAGAACTGTGATGCTTATGTTATGATGATGTTACGATGATTCTGCGTTGAATGATTTCTGTATGATTGAGGAATTGCTGTTTTACGGCTGTTAGGGTTTATGTGTTTTTCGCATCTGCTGTAACTGATGTCTGCGAAACTGAACTGTTCGACGAAACAGAACTCTCGGCGAAACAGAATGTGTTTCGCCAAGAGTAGTCGACGAATCAGAAGTTCTGTTTCGCCAGGGGACACCTCGACGAAACAGAATGTGTTTCGCCAATATTGTGATTCGTCACTATCTGTGTTTCGCCAACATGCGTGTTTCGCCGAATAGCTGATCTGTGCAGTAACTTGAGTTAATTCTGTTAAATGCTAACTGGAATATTTAACTGCTGTTAAGTGTAGCCATCTTGTATATGATTGTGATTACGTGCTACATGTTTATACGTGCATAATTTGGTCACAAACTGATTTCACATACGTGCATACTTTAGGACGCGATTGATTACTAGTGAGCATACACTTAGCATACCGAGCAAAACAAGGTGAGTTCACACCCTTACTAAGGCATGGGATTCCCAGGGTTTGGGGAATGGGATGGAAGGAATAAGGTTGAATAGATTCGTACATACACTGATACTAGACTACCATACCATTGTCCTCGGTTGTGAAGGACACATACGTAAAACCTACGTATACCTATGCTACTCGCTATCCTCGGTTGTGAAGGATACTCACGTAAAACCTACGTGAACTTATACTCAATACTATCCTCGGTTGTGAAGGATACTCACGTAAAACCTACGTGAACTTATACTCAATACTATCCTCGGTTGTGAAGGATACTCACGTAAAACCTACGTGAACTTATACTCAATACTATCCTCGGTTGTGAAGGATACTCACGTAAAACCTACGTGAACTTACACTCAATACTATCCTCGGTTGTGAAGGATACTCACGTAAAACCTACGTGAACTTATACTCAATATTGTCCTCGGTTGTGAAGGACACTTACGTAAAGCCTACGTAAACTATGTACGTACTACTGTTCTCGGTTGTGAAGAACACTTATGGTTACAAATAGTCTAGTGTATATGCAACATGGGAAGCCCCCACTAATAGAACATACGATCGGCCTAGTAGCGCCTCATGTTACGAAACAAACTTACAATTACGAACTTATTTACTGTGAACTCGCTCAACTAGTTGTTGATTCTCTGTTACATGCCTTGCAGGACCTTAGGTACATATGGAGCTTGCACAGGAAGGAGCAGGTCGTTGTGGGATACGGATCGTAGACGATATTTGAACTTATAACTTATGTTGGGTTTACATTAAATGCTTCCGCTGCACACTTGTTTATATTTGGTTATGGAAACACCTATCGTATTGTTGTATGACTTTTACTATTTTACTTATGTTCAATATGATTGGTGGCTTGATCCTGGTCATGTCACGCCTCCAAGCGGTGGTACTCCGCGGGTGGATTTTGGGGGTGTGACATACCACAAATGTCTGATCCACCGGATATGAAGTTTATAACTTGTGCATCTGCTGGAGGAGCAGGATGTGACACCTGGGTCACTGCGACCATCAAACAATTACCAAGCCAATGAAATATTTTATTTCATACTTGGGATCTGTATAAATATGTGTATCTTTTGCACATATCAACTCTTGTTCGATTTCAAGCTCTAAATCGCTTTCTAGAAGGTTATACGCGCGCTGATGCGTAAATATAACCAGTTTAATGCAACGAACACTCTGTAATAGTGAAATAGGCTTAACATACCTTAAATAACCTTTACATAACTTAGAAATAAGTTTTGAAGGCTTTGGTATGGCAAAATCAAGTTAAATCGCTTACAGGGACTAAACTTAACAAACTGTGAAAGTATGCCAATTTGAACTGTAACGAACATTCCAAAACATGACCATAAGTTAAACATACCCTAAATATCCTTTACATAGCTTATAAATAGGCTTTGAGGGGTTCGGTGTGCTAAAATAAACTTTTGGGTCATTCAGGGACTAAAAGCGGCAAAAAGTGCACAAGTTTGCACTTTCGCATATAACTTACGTTCTGACTACATCCGGACATCCAAAAATTTATGTAAGCATTATAATATTATGCTTTAGTGTTTGGCTTGTCAAAAATCCATTTGTCGCGCAATTTGGACCGTTTTTACGTTCGTTACGACTTCCGTCGTAATTAACCGAACAACGCGATCGTACGGCCAAACGAACCGACATCCGAGATATTTTTGAGCACATTATAACTTCCCTATACTTTAACTTCATTTTATAGCTTTGAAATGAGGTTAACGGGGCTTAAATGTGTCAAAAATGCATCAAATAGCAAGTTTGGAGCTTCAGGGGCCTGTTCTGCCATTTTTGAAAGTATCAGACCTGCAAGGTCCTTGCGCACCGTAAGAATTTTAGTGTTACGGTGCGCAAGCAGGGGTCAGATGCAGAAACTTGTTTTTAACAGCCTGTTTCCAGCCTTTAAACCCCCCAAAGGCCAATGCCACTTGTCAATAACTGGTGGTGGGGGCAAAATGAGCTACCATAACATTCCAACACTTGTACGGATGAGATTCGATCACGTTATTCGAGGAACGATCCTAACGGTGGTCCATTTACTATAAATACCCATCCATCCCCATTGCAAAACCCACTTGAAATCTGAGTTTTTCTCTAAGTGGTTGTGTTTATACACTTCCTACCTGAGATTACTTGGAAATCAATCTTGCGGGGACCCTTTGTAAGTGTTCCTTCGTTCTTTTATTGCTTTTCGAGTCCGAAAGTCAAACTTTGTTTGAATTTCTGCATTGACCAGTTTATGATCAATGCGAAGTTCGTTTGAACTTCATAACGTGAGCGTGATCACGATGGTTATAGTCCCTAGTGACTATACCTACTGATTACCACGTTATCTAGGCTCAGTGACGAGTCGTAGTTTCGGCCAAAATGCGCATTCTTGCGTATTTTGTAACCAAACTACTCTTAGGTATCAAAACCGTTTGTTTTGATACCAAACCTGTTTTCTAAACTTAGTTAAGCATGTTTTAACATGCTTAGCTCGTCACTTTTAGTTTAGTGCTTATATAGGGTCGTAAGGTAAGCGATCTAAACAATCGCTTATACTTTCGAACCCGACCCGTTTGGTCGATCATTAGGATCCGACCAAACACATTAGGTGACCATAGTATATAGGGAATAACCTTCCAAGGTTATACCTTATGGTCGCTTCGTTTAAGTAGTTGTATGATAGGTAGTTTATATGCCTTAGGTAAATTACCAAAATGCCCTTTTGACGCCAAAATTCATTTTAAGCATATGTAACATAACTTTTGGTATCTAAACTGATTTGGTAACAATATTAGACATGTTAAGGCATATTTTACTTATCATAGGACTAGTTAGGCGGTCCGAACGCGTTTCACACAAACGACGCGTTAAAGTAGCATAAGCTACCTAAACGGGTCGTAATGGGTCGTAAGCACTTAGGTTAGGTTTCATTTTAGTATGTGGGCTTTGTTAAACCATACTACATGAGTTACCATACTCATTTGGTTTACGATCCCTCATTCTATCCAATCCTCCGATTTAGGTCCGGTTTATTAACATAGTTACCTATATTAGGTGCCGTTTGATTCCGTGATATCTAGCATTGCTTGGTGGTTATCTTAGGACTTCTGAGCAATCTCAAGTGAGTACATAGACCCGTCTTTTACTGTTTTCCAAACTGTTTTGGGGTGAAACACATGTGCCTACTTGTTACTTTCATGCTTTCCTGTTTTCACATCATATACCTGCTATGTTTATTAGTACATTTATAGTACATGATTTCAATACATTTTATGCTATGTATGCCCATTGTGTGCATACTTAGTACATCACTTTACAATACATTTTATGCTATGTATGCCCATTGTGTGCATACTTAGTACATCACTTTACAATACATTTCATGCTATGTACGCCCATTGTGTGCATACTTAGTACATTGTTTTACATTACACTTATGCTATGTATGTCCATTACGTGCATACTTAGTACATTGTTTTACATTGCATTTCTGTTGCATATGCTCATCCAGCATATGAACACATTATACTACATTTTGAACCGTTGTAACCATTTGACTATGTGAACCGTCGTAACCCTTTGATTATATGAACCGTTTGTAACTATTGAACCCTGTGAACCAATTGTATCTGTTGACATGATTTACATTTGACAAATAGACATTTGACTATACATAAACATTTCTACAATTGTTAAACATTTCATCTTGATGGTTTGGTTTGAGTAAGTGATTTAAGTAACGAGGCGTATGTAATATGATACAAGCACGGTGGATACGCCGCTCGTACTTCCTATATATAAGTGTTTGTATGGTATTGTGACAACTCGTAGTTTAGAATCCGTCACTGTATCTTGATGTAACATGCTTGAACATTATGTGACTAATTGACTTGTTGGTTTAATGAATGATATAAGTGAATTTATGTGATTATGTGTTGTGCTTGTATGTATGCGTGTGTAACCCGAGACACAAGGACCCGACTCGAGACCACCTGGTCTCGAGTGAACAGGAAACAGTTGGGCCGGTTGGGCCATGCACCTCATTTAGTCCACCCGAAAGCCCATTAGGGTGCATCAACTTGGAACAAGTATTTAACCTTGGTGGATAGCCAACCTTGCCATTTTTGGGCAATCTACACACACTCTCCTACACACACACTCCTACATTCTCTCACTAAAACCCTAAGTCTCAACGTCCTTCTTCTCCCATTCTCTCGGATTCAAACCGGCAACACTAGGACCTTCGGTTCAAGCTTGGAATCGGCATTCGGAAATTCACCCTTCATACCCTGTAGCCGGTTAGTGTCTCATCTAATTGTTTAATGACAAATACATGAGAAATTGTTGTTTATCTATGATAAAGATGTTTGCTTGATAGAAGATAGTTATTTGTTATCAAATGATGTTTATTTATCGAAGGATGTGCACGTTTTTGACAATTAAGTTGTGTAGAAATGAATGGGTGTATGCAAACATGTTCTTGAATAATCGGTTGATGATGCATGATGATGTTATGTGATGATGAAATGTTAGAAATCGGCTCTATATGGGTTTAAATCCGAATGGCTTGGTTATGTTTAGGAGGTTTGTGTTCATGAAATCGGATTAGCATATGTTGATGATAAATCTTATTTAAGTGTGTTATTGCATTGATTGAATGTGCTAGATGTAGGAACCGATGATGTTGTTAACTTGAGTTCATGCTAGGATAGATTTTCGTGATGAAGCATGTTGTTATAATAAAAACCCTAAAATGATGAACTATTTGAATGTATGATGAACAACATGAATATGCTATGAATGTGCCTTGAATATTTGAAATTGAGGTGTTTGATCCATTTCGGTTAGTGGTTAGACAAGAAAACATGTTTGTATGGATAGTACACACTGTTGCATGAAATCGGAATCCCATTGGCTAGTACAATGCTGGCAATCAGCAGATGTTCCAGCCGAGACCTCCGGTCTCGACTCGAGACCATTAAGCCACAACTCGAGACCAGGTAGATGACAACTCAAGATCCACGGTTACGACACAAGTTGCGAGTCAAGAACCCCTAGTCTCGACTCGAGACCACACCACATCGGCACAAAAACTGCATAACTCGAGATCATGGTTGCGAGTCTTGTTGCGACTCGAGGCATGACTCGAGACCGCCTAGTTTCGAGTGGGGAACGTATGACCCGAGACCTCCTCAGTTGCGACTCGAGAACGTGTAGGTATAACTCGAGACCGCGCAGTCTCGACTCGAGATCTCTAGTCTCGACTCGAGACCACGTATACATACCCACTGTTTTGGACGTGCACACTGTTTTGGATTTGCATGCTGTTACGAGCCCATCTAATTGGGCCACATACTTGGACTTTGCTTATTTACATAGATGATGCTTTTGGATGTGTTATGCCCTGTTGATTAACTGAAGTAATTATACGTGTGTGCCATGATCAATACGTGTATGCAAATGTGTGTAGAAAACATACGTGCACTACCTGAATACGAACCTGACTTGTGTGGTACAACTATGTTAGGACGTGGTTGACCACAATATAGCTTGCTTGACCTTTCTGTGTATCTGCCGAGCAAACCAAGGTGAGTTCACACCCTCTACAAAGCATGGGATTCCCAGGGGTTGGGAATGGGGTTAAGGAACATGGGTTCCTCGTCCTTTCTTGGGTAGGACAGTATTGGTTCAGGAATATATAATTCCTCGTCCTCATGGACAGATAACTCGTACTAGACCAAAACTCTATCACGAAGTCCCTCCTTTTTATATCGACATAATCATCGGGCCAATGGCGAGCGGGTCATTAGTTAGATAGCGCTATTTAGGTCTGACAAGCCTCACACCGTGCCGCAGAGGACGGGCGTGAACTAATGGATCTGGGCACGTCAATGATGATAGACATTGACAGTTCAGGGCACATAAACATGACTACAGTCAGCAGTCGATATGGTAACGAGTCTAGTGTATACATGGGGTTGCCCCCACGGCCGAAATGCCAAATAACTAACATGGGGTAGCCCCCACGGCTGTGTTGCCAGAGTAAATGGGTAAACAAATCACGTTTTGAACTATGGGGTAACCCCCACGGCAGGATGCCAGTTAAGGGAAACTGTTTTTGGAACAACTTAAAATAAACACCCAACCGTGAACTCACTCAACTTGTTGTTGACTCGTTACTACATGCTTTGCAGGTTAATAGGTACTTAGCTAGAGTTTGCATGGGGGAGAGTCGTTGTGGGACATGGACAGCTGTGTGCCATGTTAAACTTTGAAACAATTAAACTTATGTTGTGGGTTTTAAACGTTATGCTTCCGCTTTGCAACTTAAACTATGTTTTGTTTGGATACCAATCGTATTGGTTGAACTTTTATGATTACTTACTTGCTTGTTCAATATGATTGGTGGCTGGATCCTGGTCAGTCACGCCTCCAAGCGGTGGTACTCCGCAGGTGGATTTTGGGGGTGTGACAGATTGGTATCAGAGCCATTGGTTATAGTGAACTTGGTTTTAATAAGGGGGAAACGTTTTTGTTAAAACCAGACTATAACCTGTACAGTGCTCTACGATCCACAACGACGCTTCACTCCACATGCAAGGCCCGACATTCTAGGTGATATGATCTATGTATATATTGCCTACTTGTTAGTTACATAGTACATTGCTCATGGTATGCTTGGTTAGTATAACTACTGTTGCTTGAACCCGTGTGTGTTTACTCTCTTCTGTCGTTGCAATTTCACGAACCTCTCTCACTCATGTTCTTCTTCATATGAAGATCATGTCTGGACGCGTTAACATGACTCAAGCCCAGTTGACGGCTCTGATTAACGAACGAGTTGTTGCGGCACTTGCAGCTGCACACCCAGGAGGTATATCTTGCAGTCTAAACTCATTCTAGGACCTTTAGATCCTACTCTCGTGAACCAATCTTTGTGTTAAACTCTGTCTCTCTTTCACCCACAATAGGCCAACATGCTCAGCCACCGGTGTGCACCTTTAAAACTTTTATGGACTGCCGACCAACTACTTTTAGCGGCACTGAAGGAGCTGTAGGTCTCCTCCACTGGTTTGAGAAGCTCGAGTCAGTTTTCGAAATGTGTGAATGCCCTGAGGCGCGCAGGGTGAAGTATGCTACCGGTACTCTCGAGGGTTTGGCTCTCACATGGTGGAACGCTCAGGTCCAAATGTTGGGGTTGGTTGCTGCCAACGCCACCCCATGGGAGAATTTTAAAGAGATGATCAAGGAAGAATACTGCAGTCGTGATGACATTCATAAGCTGGAAGTCGAGTTCTTCAACCTCAAGATGACGGGGTCAGAAATTGAGGCATTTACAAAGAGATCGAATGAGCTGGCAATACTGTGTCCCACTATGGTGGACCCTCCTATTAAGCGTATTGAACTTTATCTCAAGGGCTTAGTGCCAGAAATCCAAAGTCATGTGACTTCAGCAAACCTCGCCACCTACCAGCAGGTTGTTCAATTGGCTCACCGCCTCACTGATCAGGCGATGGAGCAGAACAGGTTACCAAAACGTATTAGTGCTACAGCTACCTCTGAAACTCCCAGCGACAACAAACGTAAATGGGATGGAGCTTCAAGTAAGGGTTCGACTTCTGTTCAGTCTCAGTCTCAGCAGAGAAAGACTGATGACTACAAGAGCCCCAGTCAGCAATCATCTGGTGGTCAAAGTCATGGTGGGTACAATGGGAACCACCCAAAGTGCAATCGCTGCAACTTACACCACAGCGGGCCATGCACCAGGGGTAACTGTCATCGGTGCAACAAGCCGGGTCACGCCACCAAGGACTGCAGAAGCTTATACCCCGCAAACCAGAATCGTCAACAACAAGCCCCTCAGAACCAGCGACAGCAGCAGCAGCAGCAAGGTATGAACAAAGGATGCTTTCAGTGTGGAGCTGAAGGCCACTTCAAGAAAGATTGTCCCCAACTGAACAGGAACCAGAACAACAACAACAACAACAATCAGGGGAATGGCAACAATGGGAACAACAACAACAATGGTGCCAGGGGGCGGGTGTTCGTGATTGGCCAAGGAGAAGCAAGGAATGACCCTAATGTTGTGACGGGTAAGTTCCTTCTCGACGACTTTTACGTTACAGTTTTATTTGATTCGGGCGCCGATACTAGCTACGTGTCACTAGAAGTTAGTCAAATGCTTAAGCGTATCCCAACACCCTTGAACAACAAGCACACTGTAGAGCTAGCAAATGGTGAGAGTTTAGAGGCCGCACACGTAGTCAAGGATTGTAAACTTATTCTTGCTAACCAGACCTTCTCTATCGACCTTATTCCTATCGTCTTGGGTAGTTTCGACATTGTCATTGGGATGGATTGGTTATCCCAACACCGAGCAGAGATCCTTTGCAACGAGAAGATTGTTCGTATTCCTAGTTCCGGTGATGAACCTCTCATGATTCGTGGCGACAAGAAGGGTACTGTTGAGAACGTCATCTCTTTCCTTAAGGCTCAAAAGTGCTTGCGAAAGGGGCACACTGCCATTTTGGCTCTCGTTACGGACACCTCGGAGAAAGAGAAGAAGATAGAAGATTTTCCAATTGTACGCGACTATCCTGAGGTATTTCCTGAGGAATTACCTGGTCTTCCGCCTCATCGCCAAGTTGAGTTTCAGATTGAACTAGCTCCTGGAGCTGCGCCTATAGCTCGTGCACCTTATCGTTTAGCTCCATCAGAGTTGGAAGAACTCTCTACGCAACTACAAGAACTCTTGGATAAGGGTTTTATTCGTCCTAGCTCATCGCCCTGGGGAGCTCCAGTGCTATTCGTAAAGAAGAAGGATGGTACCTTTAGAATGTGCATCGACTATCGTGAACTCAACAAGGTAACCGTGAAGAATCGTTATCCTCTACCGCGTATTGACGACTTGTTCGACCAGCTGCAAGGGTCGAGCTACTATTCAAAGATTGATTTGAG
>JARYGA010011101.1:0-39222 GCA_030545235.1 Helianthus tuberosus | reverse complement strand
CAATACATATATACATATATATATGTATATATATATGTATGTATATATGTATGTATATATATATATATGGTAGGGATCCTAAGAGAATTCCAACCTATTTGAGAAACCTGAGAAGCATTCTGGCCCACACATTTTAATAAACAAACAAGGATAAGGTCAGGGGAAGGTACGAACATTCCCCAAGTCAGCCTCGTCACCTCCTAGCTCGTACCTACAACACGAAAGAACCCGTTAGAAGGGGCTAGAGACCAGGGTCTCTGGACCACCCTCCGACGCTCAACATTAGTAATTGATGTGTATAAAATGCAACATATAAATTACATCAAATGAGGCATACAACTAACCCTTTTTAGTACTAATGTTGGAAAAAGTGTGCTTTTGTCTTCCTTTTGTATTTTCAGGGTTAAATGAGCGTAAATGAACAAAAGAAGCAAAAACACAGCTAAATCTAACACAAATACAAGAAAAGGAATAAATGTGACATGCCTGACCCCTCGACATCATCTTCCCAAGCAAAAACAGAACAACAGAAGGCTGAACACGCCCCGTGCCCAGCGGACACGGGGGCGTGCCCAGGTGTCTGCAGAAAAGACAAAGTTGTAGAAGCTTCTTGTCACACCCCCAAAATCCACACGCGGGGTATCACCGCTTGGAGGCGTGACTGACCAGGATCAAACCACTAATCATATGGAACAAGTAAGTAATTAAATGTAAAAGTTCAACCAACACAGTTAATGTCCAATTCAAACATAGTTTTAGTTATGAGCGGAAGCATAATGTTTAAAACCAAATCAAAAGTTCAATTATCCAAATGTTTAACATGGCACACAGCTGTCCATGTCCCACAACGACTCTCCCTTGTGCGAGCCCAACCTATTAAATCGTACAAGTGTTTAGTGTGTTATGAAATTAATGCCTTGCAGGACCTTAGGTACTTATGGAGCTTGCACGGGAGGCACGGTCGTTGTGGGCACAGTTTGTGGATGTTATGAACAATATTTAAACATTTGAAATGGCTACTTATGATTGGGTTTATTTATGCTTCCGCTAAACATTGAATTTACACTTATGTTTTGAACACCTTTCATATTGGTTTGATTGTTTTATATTTAATACTTACTATGTTCAATATGATTGGTGGCTTGATCCTGGTCAGTCACGCCTCCAAGCGGTGATACTCCGCGTGTGGATTTTGGGGGTGTGACACTTCTATTTCCCAACACGGGGGCGTGTCCAGCTCCACACGGCCGTGGTCAACGCTAAGATTCGCAGAATCCAAGCAAATCTTGATAGTACAGATAGGCTTCTGCACACGGGGCCATGCCCAGCGGACACGGGGGCGTGGTCAACTAATACAGACAAACTGCATTAAATTAAAAAAGAGAAAGAGGATGGACATGGGGCCGTGTCCGGGCTTCTGTGCAGGCTATAAATATGGGTGTTTGGTTCATTACAAATGCATCCTTTGACAAACCACCTCTCTCCCACTTCACCCACACTCCACCACCATCACAACACCCACATCCACCACCATCATCCATCATCCATCATAGAGTGTGTGTAGTAGTCTCGGGGTCCAAGATTGATAGTAAGAGTTCTTGACAATCAAAGGCCATGTTTGCCTAAGTCTCTTACATCACTTGGTGAAGACAAGCATTTAGTGTAATACTTTTGTTTTTTAATCTTTTCGCACTTTTTATTTGGTTTTGTATTAATGACTTTAATAACTAGTTTCTTTTGTTGAAGGTGAAACTTCCTTATCATTTGTCCGTGGTGTCTTGGCGTTATTTGTGAAATATTCAGGCTGCGGGATGGATTGTCGTCCGATCGGATTACCGTCCAATCGGACTGCCACTCGATCGACCCGTAATCCGATCGGATTGCACTTGGAATTAAGACTTAAACAATTTTCAAACATTCAAAGATCTGAACGACGAACGGATTGCCGTCCGATCGGATTGCTGTCCGATCGAACGACCATCCGATCGGCTGGCTTTTGGATCCTCAACACTTAAACGTTTTACACATCTTCATTGCACATCAGTTCCAACGGATTGTCACCCGATCAGACTGCCACCCGATCGAGTGACCAGTCTGCTGTGAGCTTATCATCAACCAAAGTGTCTTGCCAATCGGATCATCGTCCGATCGAACAGCCACCCGATCGAGTTGCCACCCGATCGACCGGCCATTCGATCGACCGACCTGGAAGGTAGAGATACTTCTCTGTTTTCAAAATGCTACAACGAAAACTTCAAATGGCAAACCATCATACACAAACACATCTTTCCCAAACGAGGTAGCAATCCAATCGAGTGGTCAACCGATCGGATGACCATCCGAATGGATTGTCACCCAAATCGACCGGCCACCCGATCGGATTGCCATCCGATCGAAGTACTGTCCGAACCTTTGACACTTTACACTGTTTAACGCACTATGCAACGCTTACGATGTCAATCTGCAATCAGGCTAATCTCAGACGCGCTCCTTTCAATCCAACCAAGTTGTGTTTACTTGCTGAGCACCGACTGTGAGTATACTCGAACCCCTTTTTATCGCATTTTGGGTGTAACATACGTTCCTATCAAATCAAATTTAATAAACAAATTATTCAATCAAACTGTTTATCACTTGCGAATAACTGATATGCATATTTACACGTGATGCTAGTTACATATGTGTTAGGACTTATACTCGCGAGGTCCCGCCTTAACTAGTA
This sequence comes from Helianthus tuberosus, assembly GCA_030545235.1. NCBI lineage: Eukaryota > Viridiplantae > Streptophyta > Magnoliopsida > Asterales > Asteraceae > Helianthus > Helianthus tuberosus. The sequence continues at coordinate 36,500 of JARYGA010011101.1, read as the reverse complement.
TAGAACTATAGCACCCGACGGGGTCTAGTTAGGATGAATAGCAATCGCAATCGCAGCTCGAGTGACTTAGCTGGTAGTATCAGTCTTGTATGCATGTATGTTGAGGTATCTCATTTATGTATTTGGTAATTCGCAGCACTTTTAACTATTTATGCTACTCTATCAAAACTTGTATACTTGCCAATACTTTTGTATTGACGTTGTTTTAACATATGTTGCAAGTTTAGTCGTAGTCTACATCAAATCAAGCTAGGAAGTCTAGAAACTCACCTAAATGCTATTTTGTCGGATTTGTATTGTTCGAGAGGACAAGAAATCTGTGATAACTTATGTGAATGTATTGTTTATTAGTATGGCATTAAATACTGTCGCAATATAGTTGTTATGGATTCTCTTGAGCAATCTGGTTCGCCTAGTGTCGCGCCCCGATGATTCTGCCATCGGTTGGGGTGTGACAGATTGGTATCAGAGCCATAACTATAGGGAATTAGGCCAGACTTGACCTAGTCCGGGTCGATGTCTTAGAAATGACCTAGTCTATAGTTTAAGTACCAACAGGCCGACTCATATGAATCCAGTAGGATTTGTACGGGCCTACTTGATACTCTCGTTCGAATTTACTAAAAACTACTATTTCGCGTGAACGCCGCATACTACAATTTCACACGAAGAGCCTTTCCTAAGGCTAGAATATTACTTAGCCTTTCCTATGGCCAACACAATACACATGTTTTCGAAAGTATTCGCATAACACAACCGAGTGGTCCAGTCAAGATCAGGCGTGAAAACCAAGAACTCTCGATAAGATCGCTCACTCAGCGCATTTTCTATCACGAGAGCTTTCCGTTGAGCTAGGAGTGACATCCACATCTCAGCGAAAGTGTCCATCTCAAAATCTAGTGGAACTCTCGAACTTATTCGAAGAGCACAACCACAGCTAGGAGCGAAGTAATTAAGTCAGGGGTGAAACCCGTACCTTAATAAACCGTTCCACTCACTATAAAAATAATTTTCAAAAGCTCTCACCAAGGACTCGGCTATAACGATAACTCGAGCCACGCGATGACTAGGAAGACGAATGCCATGAGCTGCATCCCAGTGGAAGCATGAGTCTTCTAGGGCAACACGCGTGCACGAACTTGTTGGGTATAGTTGGGTTACCTTGGGTAGTCGACGCCTAAACACCTGAGGCACTCTATCTATTTTTCTAGCATACGACTCATCGATTTTACGCTTTATGGACCCTATTTACGCTTATGTGTTTACAATTTAAAACTTTACGCTTTATTGATTTCTCGATTTATTGATTTTCGCTCCTTGCTTCTTGCAATCGCACAACTCGCACAGCCATCACAATCTAAAACGAAAACCGAATGTTCGCAACAAAACTAATGTCTAATTACTCGCTCTCGCTCTCTCTTTCTCTACATCGCGTCCTCGCGCATTCTACACCGACATGTGTGGGTATAAGCATAAACTACAACTATTTATATATACAAAACAAATCAATTTTGTGAGAACTTAGGAATCTCGTGTCTCCTATGTGGCTCCTATGTGAAATCTATTATACTACTCGCTACAAGTTTTGATCGCGCTCAATCGCATCGCAAAACTCAAAAATCATTATGATCGAATCTCACTCCAATTCTCTCTCTGTCTAGATGTCTTCAAACGACCCTACCTCGAGACAAACAGCTAGGAGAAGAGCCAAACGAAGCGCCGAGAAGAGGATTGCCTCACTTGTGGCCAAGGAAGTGGCCAAGGTCATTCCTCAAATTGTCGCTCAAGTGCACTCTCTCAGCAACTCTCGAACCTCAGAAGACTCTAAGACGAAAGCGCCGCAATCTGCTTTCCTCTACAAACACTTCAAACCCTGTGACCCAATGGAGTTCACGGGTGACAGAGGTGTGCCCCAACTACTCAAGTGGTTCGATTCTATCGAAGTTACCCTTCGTCAGAGTGGGTGTCCCGATAGTTTCCGTACTACTTGCGCAACTGGAGTATTCCAATCGCAAGCACTCGACTGGTGGACAACTGAACGTAACAAACGTGGGATCTCCGTAGCTTACGTTCTCCCTTGGGATGAGTTGAAAGAGCTCATGAAGAAAGAGTACTTCCCTCCCCACGAAGTCTAGAAGCTAGAAGACGAATTTTGGAAAATCAAGCAAGCCGAAGGTGACAATGCTGGCTACACCGCAAGGTTCAAACAGCTTAGCATAATCTGCCCAAGTCAAGTCAACACTTCAGAAAAAGCCATCACGAAGTACATTCGCGGCTTGCCTGAGTGTGTGGGCGATTTTGTTGAAGCTGCAAGACCTGCTACCATCGAAGAAACTGATCGGACTGTCGCGCTCCGGTCAAAGATAATATTTATAAGCCCAAATTACCCTTAACAATGTGTTAGTGGTAGTAAGGGGTCGAACCACGAAGAGTATGTGGTTTGTGTGTGGATTCGAATGAATTAAAACAATTGTCACAATTATGAAGCTTGCCAGATATTTTTGTATTTTTGTTTAGTAGAAAGATGTGAATTTAAACTAAGTGAATTGATTAGACTGATTAACAACTAATGATTAACGATTGCAAGAAATTTGGATACTAGAACAATAATAATAAAAAGGAATCACACCCGGTTTCGGTAATTATTAACCTAGGATTTCTATAAGTTTTAGTTTCAACTCAAATGCATTTGATTAACGGATTTAGTGTACCGTGACTTAGGTGCTACTAACTATCAACGCCCCGAAGAACGGACAAAAAGACACTTTGTAATCAACACAAGTAAATCCTAACAAAGACAACGTACAATTACATATCACCGTTTCACAAAGTCATAACTTTTAACATCGTTCGACAATTCACGAATTCGTAACAAATGTAATACTATTGTCGAAAGTTTCAAAAACCAAATACAAATTGTCACTAAGATGAAACAAGAACAAATTGAAACCCTAAAATTAACAACTACCTACACCGGGGTGAAACCGAGATGATTAGCCGCTCATGGTTGATGCAACTTGATCACCGGATGATTGGAATGCAAAGGAAGTCATCTTGAAGCTTGAAAAGTGTATGAATGGTGAATGATGGATGTTTGGTGAAGAATGATAGTGGTAGAAGGATTAGGGTTTGTGGAATGATTGATTGTGTAGATGGATTGATGATGATTCTTGATGATGTTGTGATGTAGAGATGATAGATAGATGGATGGTAGGTGAATTGTGGCTCCAAGCACAAGTTTCAAACTCAAAACAAGTGTAACTCCCAACTTCAATGCCTCTCCCCCAATAGAAATCGAGTTTCACCCATAGTTAACAAAAATTCTCGTTTCAGTAAATTACCACCCGTCGCCGACGGTCCTCAACCCGTCGCCGACGGGCTGTGGTTTTCTTTTCTCCTCCGACGGGCTAATAGTCTGTATACGGGAATTAGTGGCCTACGGGCTTATCCGAAGGGCGTCGCCGACGGCTTGGGACCCGTCGGCGACGGGCTCTCAAAACTCCGAATTCTGATTTTGCTCGTTTCGCTCCCGTTTGATCCGTAATGCGTTCCGGTGCTCCGGTTTTCGACCCGGTGACTCGTAAAGCTCCCAAAAAGCTCCTTAAACTTCGTTAAACCTGCATAAATACAAATCTAATTAAAAGTAGGCCATTCGAGATTAAAACTTATATAAAAACACAAAGTTACGCAATAACGAACACCGGTTTTCAACCACGTATCAGAAACCTATCGCTTGGCCGTAGAAATCAACAGCAAACGAGTCTTAGACGGATTCTTCTCCAAGAATCCTGTCAAACAAGCTCATCAAGCAATCGTCATCGATTCATCCGGCGATTCTTCCAATGATTCTACCGACGATTCTTCTGAAGATTCCTCCGACGATGCCTCCAGCGAATCATCAGACGAATCCACCGATAAAACTGCATCATCTCAGGATGCTCAGCCCAGCCATAAACGAAAGACCATGAGCCCAGACTCCTCAACAACTAGGCTGTCACAATGTAGGATCGTTTTACCGACCAAACAAGTCGTTCAGAAGAGTTTTTCTCAATACGAGAGGCGGAAACAAACGTATTAAGTTCAGTTCAGCTAGATATACACTTTAAACTATCTTTTGATTGATTTGACAAAGTTTTACAGTGAGTTGACACTTCGGCAGCACTTCGGCTCTCAAACCGGAAAGTTACAAATGACAAGACACACCTAGTATTTATAGGTGAGCTAATTTCGCACGAACCTGCTCAAGCGAAATTAAGATTCACACGAAATTAGGTTTCATGGGAAATCACTACCTAATTTCGTACGGAATTACCTAAGTGTTATTTCGTGCGAAATTACCTACAAACTCACTTTTCTCGTTTTGTGCGCCCTAATCTATCTAATACAATACAAGACTCAATACAAGACGAAGTCGACAGACGTATGCACCAACAGACTCCTCCTCAGATGTTGACGAGTCTTCAGTGTCGAGTCTTCAATCTTCAGTCTTTATCTGTCTTCTCGAACTCCTCCAAAGTATCTAACAATGTAAAGCATCCTCAATCTCTGTCTTCTTCTCATCTCCAGGATCTCGACCTGGCTTTAATCTCCCTCTAACTCTCTTGCTTCCAAAATCGCAACCTGGCTCTATATTCTTCTTGATCAGGTCTCTTGATTCCTTAAGTTCATCACCATCATCAGCTTGCATAAACATTAGTTTTAGGATCAGAACTTGGCTCTACAATCTTCTATCTCCCTCTAGATATCTTTAGACTCCCTCTATCAATAACCTGGGATTGCAGTCTGGAAATCATAACCTAGCTCTAATCAATCTTCATTCATGCACATTCTCTACCTCAAAGTAAATTTCTCAAATTTAAACTTTGACAAATGTAGAAATCTCAAGCAGAAATAGAATGATTTAATATTTAAAAATTTCTGATGACCACTTGTAAGCAAACATTTAAAATTTTATTCACTGCAAATTACTTGAAAGAATTTATTCTCACAAACTTTCCCAAACCTTTTCATCATGTTTAGCACTCGGAATTTTGAAAATCAGCTCCCCAACATCAGTTGTCGAAAATCTTTTTGGATTTTTCAAAAAATTTATGCTAAAACACACTAAAAATCTTTTGGGATTTTTGACTTTAAAGAAATGCAATAAAGAAATATATACAGACAATATTTTTGTGAGTTTGTGTAAGAGGATCATATCAGTTTTTGAGACACATCACCAACACCGTTAAGCTTTTAACATTTTAAGTTCTTAAACGATTCACTTAGATTGTCAGTATACTGATCCACTTAAATTCTCACAGAAATTCCAACTGTTTCGAGATACGAGATTAATGTTTTAATCACTTAAACTTATACGCATGTCCCACCTCAGAATATACTCCCGTGTCCAGATCCCAATATTCAGTCTTACAGGTGAGTATACCTAGATGATATCTGTAAAGGGTTAAATGCCAGGGCCGTGAGAACTCAGGCTATTGCTTCCGCAAAATCAGAGAGATGACGGCTTCGACTTTTGGTGTGTCCCCTTTAGAGGATCTTTTCTTCAACAGCACATGATTAGCATTTTGCAATGTTTCATCATTTTTTAATGCTGAGGGTGGGCTATATTTCAAGCAAGTAAAAAGTATTCTCCGGGGACTAGGCCATTGCTTCCGCAAAATCAGAAGTCCCGGGATAATACCCCAGATATCACTAAGCATAAAGACCTAGTATCTCAAAAAGAAGGACCTTTCAAACAAGATTTCGGGGGTTACCCATATATCCGATAGATGTTCCCCACGATATAAGTAAGTTTGAAATTTAGGTTTATATCTCCACACAATCTACTAAATGTGCAAAAACCTACTGGCACATCATCAGTGAGACCGTTTATCACATTTTAACTTTCCAATTCTTTAGCATGCTGTGATAATCCACTGATGTACTATCATTTTCTTTTTTTTACAACAAAACTTGTAGGAACGTTATACGACCTGACGAGTCGATCAGAAGAGTGCATAGACTGAATCAGAGGCGGAATTCATTGATTCAGTCTTTGTTTAGCTTGATTTCACTATTTAATGTCTCTTTTATTGATTTGCTAACAATGTACAAGCTCTGGAGACAAATTGGCAGGGCTTCGCCGTTACACCATCTAACTGCTCTTACATAGATCCGCTCATAGGTCACCTATTTATAGACCAGGGTGGTTCGCTTATATGGACATGTCCATATAAGCGGACCTGACAAATAAGCGGACCTACATTGGGTGGTTCGTTTATATGGACATGTTCGTATAAGCGGACCTGAACAGGTAGGTTCCCATATACGGACATGTACGAATAAGCGGACCTAACCAAATAGGTTCCCATATACGGACATGACACATAAGCGGACCTATCTAACTCATGTGTTTCTTGATTTTCATTCACTATACAATCAGCCCTAGCCTAAGACTCGAACTAAGATGTAGTCGACAGACAACTGCACCAACAGACTCCCCCTTGAATGTTGACGGAATCTTCAGTGAGAGTCTTCAACATTACAACTCTTCAATCTCGATCGGTCTTCTTCAGGAACTCTTCCTGGAATCATATACCCGGATCTTTCTCTGGCTCTAACTCTCATCAGACTCCCCCTTTCATCGAGCTGGGATCGCCGTCTGGAATTTGTTATCACCATTGAAATCAAATCCTGGTTTTTTTCAATTTAAGCTCTCCTCAGATTCTGATGCATTTCCTGGCTTTCGTAGCAACAGGATCAGAAACCTACACAACTCAAACACACAGTTATAACAAACAATATTGTGATTCAACTAAATGAATCAACTAAACATTTAAGAATCATTTTCATTTAAAATTGATTTTAAAAAAAAACCTGAAACATTCCAAATTTTGATTCAACTTTTCAAACCAATTATCCAACCCAATTGTTCATCTTGTTTAGCCTTTGAAATTTTGAATATCAGCTTTTCAACATCAGTTGTCAAAAATCTTTTTGGATTTTTCAAACTATAAAACACAAATGCAATAACAGAAATTAACTGCAGAAATAAAATATGTACAAACATATTTTTGTGAGTTTGCGAAAGAGGATCATATTAGTTTATGCGACAAATCACTAGCACCGTTAAGCTTTAAACATTTTCAGCTCTAAACGATTCACGTTGATTGACGATATTGTTGTCCACATAAACTCAATCTAAAAACTTTCAATCTGCTTACCGATACTTTAAGGTATATTAAGATAGCACTAAGTTCTTATGGACCCCACGATCTCAGCATATCCCCTCATCATGCAATACACTGACTCAAGTAATGCCTTTAAACTTTTATCAACTGTGATTTGTGCAAAAACAAAGCAGAATGTTTAAACATTAACAATCAGGTCGATACTTCCGTATACGCAGAGAAAGTCCAATGTTTAAACAAAATAAGAAAAATAAAACAAGTTGAAGTTGTTTAGGCTTTAACCACCAGGTCGATACTTCCGTATACGCAGAGGTGATAGTTTAAACGAAACACCAAAGAAAATAAAGCAGAACGTTTAGGCAACAACATCCAGGTCGATACTCACGTATACGCAGAGGATGTCCGATGCTTAAACAAAATAAAGAAATCAAACAAGTTTAAATCTTTGCAAAATGAAATGCACAATCACAGCGACTTTTCAGCAAAGTTGTGAAATTTCACAAACTTAACCAGTTTTATGTCTTTCGACAATCAGCGATTACTGAGTAGGCACACAGTCAAGAAGGACAAAACTAAGTACTATGCTTTCAACCGTGTTTCCCACTAGAAGTAGGCTTTTTGCTTTAGATTTGTATCGTTATTGTAAATCTACTAGTCTAGCTGAGCCTATCGTCACATCGTTAGTGAGACCATTTATCACTTTTTAGACTTTACATTTCTTTAGCATGCTGTGATAGTCCACTGATTTTCTATCATTTCCTCTTGTTTCAGCAAAACTCATTTTTAAATTTTTTAATGTTTTTGACATTTTCAAATTTTTCTAATTTTTTTTAAAATTTTTCTCCCCCTAAAATCAAAATATGTTTCAATTTTGATTTTCTGAGAAAATTTGAAATAAACTGTACAAACTTGACAACTTGATGAGAATCACTTCAATTCTCTATCCACCTGGCATAAACAATCAGAACCCCCCTCACAACAAAACATTTTCCCATAGTAATTTCAAAACATTTAAGTTTGTTTTAATCAAAATGGTTTTTCCGGAAAATAAGTTTTGTGTGTTTTTTCACAAATTCGGGGATCTTTCATCACTTTGTTCTCTTCAACCACTTGTAAAAACTAACATTTTTAAGATCAATCCACAAACATCACTTGTAGAAAATCAAGTACAACTTAATGTCCCTGATTTACCACTTGTAAGACGAAATATCACTTTCGTGAATTTCTCAAGAAATGTGCCGATTCATGTTCCACGCTTACCAACATGGGAACTCCGGCAAGTCAGGTTTTTCATTTAAACAGATTCACCCAAGCCTGACGGTCCTTGGGTGATTTTGAATTCTTGTTCAACAATGGTGGAAAATTTTCATCATCCATTGTTAGACCAGAATTCTCAACTTTTACCTCAACAAATGACTCCTCTGGCTTTACCATACCAGAATCATTGCCTGAATGTGGCTTGTCTGACTTTGATGAGCCAGATTCATCGCCGACATGTGGCTCCTTTGTTTCCACAGAAACAAATTCATTGCCACAAACTTTCTTCTTCTTCTTTTCCTCTTTCGTCCTCAAATTTGTATCCGATGAATTCGTCTTGCTTAACTTTGCCATCGAGGAAGTCGATTCATCAGAACTCTTATTTGATCTATCCAGTGAACCCGAGGACAAAATCTTCTCTAGATACTCTCTAGCTTTCTTTCTCTTCTTCCTCAGTCTGTCTTTCTGCCCCTGAGAAAGCTTCACTTTCGTTTCTTGAACTTTAGGTTCTTGAACCTTCTGTTCTTTGGGCTTGACATTGACTGATTTCTTTGCCATCTTCTGAGAATTAACCCTCAATCTTTTATTTGATCTCCTTGGGCAATCTCTGGCAATGTGACCTCTGATATTGCAGTTAAAGCATCTCCTCGTCTCATAACTCCAACCTTGGCAGTTAACAGCAATGTGTCCTTGATAACCGCATCGGTAACACACTCTGTTATCGTACCAATCACCATTTTCAGCCCAAATGCTCAAATCATAGCATTGTTTGGCTTGGTGATAATCCTTCCCCATGTTTGCTGAATTTGACTTTTGAGCACTGTGGTCAAACCTGCACCACTTATTACCAACAATTTTAGAGTTTTTAGTTTTCGATTTTTGTAATTTTTCATTGCGATTGGATGATCGATCTGATGAGCTTTTATTATCTTTTTGAACATTTTTCAAAATTTTCTCTTTTTGTTTTTGTTCCACTTTCTTCTTCAAAGGTTTTTGCTTAGAGCATTCTCCCTTTTCCGTTGATTGTGGAACAGTTTCTTGAAACTTTTCTTTTAATTTCAAAAACAATTTTTGTTTTTCGAATTTTTTATTTTCATCATCAGATTTCTCATCACAATCTTCAACTTTGACTTTGTCAAAGTTTGTGACATCGTCACTTATTGGAACGGAATTGATCGGTTTTGGACAGGGGAACTCAGATGAAGTCACAAAACCTTTCAATTTCTTTTCAAGTTCATCAATTTTGTTCCTTGAATTCTCAGCTTCATTTTCAAGCTGAGATATTCTCTCAAAATGAGACTTGATTGTCTTTTCATTTTCATTCTTCATGTTTTCAAGAACAGATTTTTCATTTTCCAAAACTTTTAACTGTTCTTGAAATTTTGTTTTATTTGCTTTCAAATTCTTGTTTTCCAGCTTTACCCAGAAATCTTCATTTTCTGAAGATTTCTTTTTGCTTTCAAAGTCTTTTTCTTTCTTTCTCAAAACCTTGTTTTCAGATGTCAAACTGTTCAAATTACTTAACAGTTTGTCATTTTCAGCTTTCAGCTTTTCACAATTTCTCTGTAAATCCAGAATCTGTTTAATATCAGCTTGCTTCTCAACTTTCAACTTCTTGACTTCCAATGTCAGACTTTCCGCATCCTTCAAGAGTTTGTCATTGTTAGTCTTAAAGTTGTCACATTTGGAGCACACTGATTCAGAATTTGAAGATTCATTCTTCACAGATTCTTCATTCTTTGGATCTTGTTCTTTATCTATCTTGACCGATGGAACTTGTTCAATCTTCTCAGCTCTGATCTCTTCATTAACAATAATTGCCTTTTGATTCTTTCTTTTTGCATCTTGTTTTTCTTTCAATTTTTCAATTTTATCGGCATAAAATAATTTTCCACTACGTTGATCAGATGGAAGTTGTTGTTTAAGATTTTCAAGTTTCCATATTTCCTCTTCATACTTGTCACTCTCTTCATCAGACGAATGATAAAAAACCGGACCTTTTTCAACCACTTCTTTTGCTGAAACTGTTTCTCCTTCTTGCTTTATCGAAATATACTGCTGAGATTCATAATGCACATATGCCAACAATTCCTCAAAATCCATGTTTCGATGTCAAATGTTCACTTTAAATTTTGATTGGGACTTCACTGATTGGGTCGTTGATAATGAAACTTGGGCCTTTGATCGATGAAAATAACAAGCCGACAACAAACACTATTCAAACAAACTGATGACCCTTTAAACACTTTGAACTTCAAAACACGTGTGACCTGTAGACTTAATACACACTGAACAATTTGGTTAAATTCGTGTGATCTCGTAGGATAATACAAATGTGTATTTTGCCAACAAGATAAAAGCTATACTCAAATTGATTGGGCCGCTGATATGGACCAATCACATGGGCTTAACACTTTCACGTGAATTGTAGGATAAACGCTGATATAATCAAATTGATTAACCGACAACAACTTCTTCAATGTGATTGGGTCATGTGATGGGCTGACAACACTCAATTATACACGATTGTTATTGGACCTCTAATCCACTTATCCGACAACTAACAAGTAACAAAATAAGATGATTGGGCCAATGTTTAAAAATGGCTGACAACTGTTGATTGTTTTCGATGTTTGCTGACACCTTTTCAATTTTCCAACACAATCTGATTCAAATAAATGATCTGACAATCACATTAATTCAATCAATGTTTCACATGCATAGCTGACCCATATCATGCACACATAAATCGATATATTCACTGATGTCTAAATGAGCGGAACTGATCTGTTCACAAAAGCGGATCTCTGATGTCTTATAAGCGAACCTCACGTGTTGTCTGTATAAGCGAATCACAAGAGCGGATCTCTTATGTTGTCACTAAAAGCGGATCTATGAAGGGAACTTGATTGATCAGAAAAGCGAATCTATGAAGCGGATCTAATGATTACCGAATAAGCGGATCTGATACAATTTGTGTCCGAATAAGTGAACTTGAATGGTCAAATAAGCGGACCTATTCAAAATGTGTCGTTGGAGCGGACCTATCAGGTAACTTGGAGCGGACCTGATTAATTTTGGAGCGGACCTACCTGCTGATTTCGAACGGACCTACTCAAATATGTTCCTAAAAGCGGACCTATCAAGCGAACCTATGAAGTGTCCGTAAAAGCGGACCTACTTCGCACATCAATTTGGTCCATTTTTAGTTCGTATTTTGATTTGAAACTTTCCAGGGTTTGTTATTGTCCAATAACACACATCCTGTGAAATTTTGATCCAATTTTAACCGGTACAATTTCCTGAACTGATGAAAGAAAGTGTAGAAATCAGAATTTTTGAACGAAAACGAGCTAAACGGTAAGAACTCTTCCTCCTGAGCTCTGATACCACTTGTAGGAACGTTATACGACCTGACGAGTCGATCAGAAGAGTGCTCAGACTGAATCAGAGGCGGAATTCATTGATTCAGTCTTTGTTTAGCTTGATTTCACTATTTAACGTCTCTTTTATTGATTTGCTAACAATGTACAAGCTCTGGAGACAAATTGGCAGGGCTTCGCCGTTACACCATCTAACTGCTCTTACATAGATCCGCTCATAGGTCACCTATTTATAGACCAGGGTGGTTCGCTTATATGGACATGTCCATATAAGCGGACCTGACAAATAAGCGGACCTACATTGGGTGGTTCGTTTATATGGACATGTTCGTATAAGCGGACCTGAACAGGTAGGTTCCCATATACGGACATGTACGAATAAGCGGATCTAACCAAATAGGTTCCCATATACGGACATGACACATAAGCGGACCTATCTAACTCATGTGTTTCTTGATTTTCATTCACTATACAATCAGCCCTAGCCTAAGACTCGAACTAAGATGTAGTCGACAGACAACTGCACCAACAAAACTCATTTTTTATTTTATCATTGTTTTGATTGTTTCAATTTTTCAAATGTTTTTGGATTTTCTGAAAATTCTTACTCCCCCTAAAATGCAAAATCATTTAAAGGAAATTTGAAAACAAACTGTACAAGTAAAGTGACAACTGTTGTGAATTGCTTCAATTCTTCATCCACTTGGCATAAACAATCAGAACTCCCCCTTACAACAAACTATTTTACCATTATGATTTCAAAACACTTATGTTTGTTTTAATCAAATGGTTTTTCCGAAAAATAATTTTTGTTGATTTCATAAAACCTTTTGTAGGTTAGGGGGATCAATTCATCACTTTGTTCTTTTCAGCTTTAACCACTTGAAATATTTAACAATTTTTAGATCAAACAAATACCACTTATAGAAAATCAAGTACAACTTAATGTCCCCGATTTACCACTTGTAAATCGAAATATCACAAACGTGAATTTCTCAAGAAAGATGCCGATACCTGCTTCACTCTTACCAACCTGGAAGCTCCGGCAAGTCCTGGTTTTCAATCATCATAATAGGTTCTATCCCAGTCACAAACCTGGGATGACCCATCTTTACCTGGTTTCTTCGTTTTCTTCTCATAAAATTCTTTTACCCCTTTGACCTTCCCGTCAACCATTTTTCCTAAAAATATTTTGAACTGTGGGGTTAAAAGCTTTTTCAATATCAAATTCTTTCTTTTCAGAGAAAAATTGATTTGAAATCTCAACTTTACCAACTTTTTGCTTAAAATTTTCAGCCCTCAATGGTGGAAAATTTGCATCATCCATTGGTGGAACTAATTTTCCATTTTTTAAATCAACCTGTGGCTCCTCTGACTTTGTGGAATCAGATTCATCGCCAGAACTATCATCAGATTTCTTAACAACCCATTTTTGATTGTCAAGATTTGCTTTTCTCTTGTAAAACCTTTTTGAACATTCACCAACCTCAAATTTTGAGTTTTTGAAAACTATAAAAGGTTTGGTTGGTGGTTCATTCTCAAATATTTTCTCTTTCATTTTATCAGAAACTCCCTGTTTTGCTTGAATTGTCTTTGGACAATTCCTGGCAATATGACCAACTGTTTTACATTGAAAACAGGTTCATGTCTCCTTCTTTTGTTGAGCAACATCCTTTTTCTCCATTTCCTCTTGCTTCTTTGCAAGGAATTCTTTGTTTGATTGCTTTCTGAACAATTGCTCCTTTTCTTCTTCAGATGATATTCCTGCAACAAATATGGTTTTTGTTTTATAAGTTTTCTCATTTTTATGATTTTTGGGTGGAATAAATCCTATTCCCTTTCTTTTGAAATTACCGTTATGGTTTGGCTTCTTTCGATAACCTGAACCAGAACTATAACCCCTTTTCTTGTTTTCTCTTTGTTGTACTCTTGAGGTGTACGGTTTAGGTTTTTCATAAAGATTTACACCGTTTATTTCAGAAATATTAATTTCTGTTAGTTTGAAAACCTTTTTGATCATTTCAATTCTAACACCTCTTATTGGAAATTCAACATCATAATATAATTTGTCAGAATCATTCAAAGTATAAGCCACTTTAAATGTTTCGTCATTCAAATTAGATTTTGATAGTAGAAATTCTTTATTATAAACCCGTTTGTCCTTTTTGACTATTGACTTTGACTTGTCAGACTTTGACTCTGAGTTTGACTCCGACTTTGATTCCTCGGTTTCATCGTTATCCAACACCCGATCGATCATTTTCTTTATTAATTTGGACTCATGATCAGTGTCAGACGATGTAAAAGTGACATCAATGTTGTCTGGCAAATTTTCTGATGGTTCAGATTCGCACATTAAGTTGGTTTCCTTTTTTACTCTTTCTGAATTTGGATTTCTCAGAGAATATCCATTTTCAAGTGGGGGTGGACACTTTGTATAACTGGCACTTTGTTTCTTACCAGAAATCTTTACTTCAGTATCCTTTTTCTTTTCAGAACTCTTATCTTGACACATTTCATCTTCATCAAAAGCCTTCATGCCTTCAACGGTTGGATAAATCCTGTCAATAACATAAGAAGTACATGAGTAACTTTTTAACAATCTATTAACTCTTTCTGTTTCAATCCTTTGGGTTTCCAATTTCTGTTCAAGCACAACACATTTCTCAATGTAATTGTTAACAACTTTCTGCTTTGTCATGAAAGCTCCTTGAAGTGTCTTCATAGCTGTTGCTTGTTCACTGCTTGACTGATTGTACTGATTCATTGCTTTATTCAAAACATCATAAGATTCTTTCAATCTGTTCATGTTATGAATCAAAGTACTATTTTGCTTCTTCACTGCTTCACAGTTTTCACATATCACCGGAATCTTTTGTGCATCAGCTTCAGTTTCAATTGTGAAAACTGGAATATCTTTAACCTTTTTCCTTATCACTGGAACTTCTTCATCATCACTGCTGACTTGTTTTTTAACTTTCTTCTTTTTCTTTCGAACTTTTCCATCATCACTATCACTTTCCTCCATCAAATTTAAATGCTCTTTCATTCTCCTTGCATAATAATCATCATCATTATCACTGTCTTCAACAACTCGAGCAGCAAAAGCTTTATGATTTGAACTTTTGTTAGGATCATGATCATCCCAACTGAAATTTGCCCAGCTAAACCCTTCTGGTAATTTTTCATCATCTTGATGAGTATGAAGAAAATCCCGTTTTGTTATTTGATCCTTGAGATGACCCTCCTGATGAACTTTTAGCATTAAATGCAGTTTCAACCTTTGGTGACATGTTGGTCTTGTCACTGATACCTCCTTTATAATAAAGACCAATATCTTGTTCACCATCAAAGTCCTTCATTCTCGAGATCTTTCTTTGCTCCATCTCTTGAGCTTCAAGTTTTTCAATGAATTTATTCACTGTCAATTTACTAAAATCTTTCTTATTTCTCAACATCATGAGATATGTGCCCCAAGTTTCATGTGGCAATGCATCAGCCAACTTTTCTATCAATTCTTCATTATCTTTATTGATGCTCACTCTCTTCATTTGAACTAACAGATTGCAATATCTTTCGATGATCTGCTTGGTACTTTCAGTTCTCAAACCACGAAATAGATCAAATTCCTTTTTCAAAAGTGATTTTTTGTTCTTGATCATCTCTTTACTTCCAACAAACTTTGATTTTAATGCTTTCCAGATAGAGTATGCACTTTCATTGTGTTGCAATAAAACCAAGATATCTTCTTTAACAGCTTGATGCAATAGACTGATCATCATCTTTTCATTTTTGTATTTCTTTCTATCATCAACACATAGATCTTTAATAGCAATCTCTTCTTCATCATTCAACGGTCTAATATATTTCGTTTCAACATATTCCCAAGCATCCAAATAATTTGCTTGAACCCAATTCTCAAAACGTTCCTCCCATCCTTTGTACTCCTTGATATTCATGAGCTTAGGCGGTTTTTGCATAGTGCCCGTTTCATTTTCCATGTTCAAGTTCTGAGTAACCGATGTCGGAGTAGTCGGGGTAGTAGCAAATGCGTTATAAAATTCTTCTTCCATGATTCGGTTTCAAAATTCACCAAATCAGATAGTTCAAACGAAATTAATTTTCACACGAAATAGCCTTTGGTGCGAAATTACCCTGTTCAAACGAAATAGCCTGCAAGACAACTTCAAGCGAAATCAGTTCAAGCGAAAATACTAATTTCGTGTGAAATAACACAATTTCAAACGAAATAGGTTATTTCGTGCGAAATTCTCAAACAAAATTCTGATTTGGTGCGAAATAAGTAATTTCGTGTGGAACACTCAAACGAAATTACAAACTGGTGCGAAATAAGGTAATTTCGTGCAAAATTAGAACCTTATTTCGTGCGAAATACTGCTGATGTCATCATCTCGAGCTGTTTTTGCTAAAATTGACCAAGTTTTAAGCCGTTTTAAGATCTGAAACTTTCTAGGGTTTGTTAAAACACTATTGCGAGTACAATGTGTAAAATTCAAGACATTTTGACCGTGAAATCAAGTTAATTTTGAAAAAGAAGGTGTAGAAATCAGAGTTTTCAGCTGAATTGGTAAGAACTCTTCCTCCTAAGCTCTGATACCACTTGTAGGATCGTTTTACCGACCAAACGAGTCATTCAGAAGAGTTTTTCTCAATACGAGAGGCGGAAACAAACGTATTAAGTTCAATTCAGCTAGATATACACTTTAAACTGTCTTTTGATTGATTTGACAAAGTTTTACAGCGAGTTGACACTTCGGCAGCACTTCGGCTCTCAAACCGGAAAGTTACAAATGACAAGACACACCTAGTATTTATAGGTGAGCTAATTTCGCACGAACCTGCTCAAGGGAAATTAAGATTCACACGAAATTAGGTTTCATGCGAAATCACTACCTAATTTCGTACGGAATTACCTAAGTGTAATTTCGTGCGAAATTACCTACAAACACACTTTTCTCGTTTTATGTTCCCTGATCTATCTAATACAATACAAGACTCGATACAAGACGAAGTCGACAGACGTATGCACCAACACACAACCAGAACCTCTCCAAGCAGCTCCAGTTCACTTGAAACGCGCCTACAACGGAGCTCATCCCCTGTGTTTCACGTGTACGTATCATCACCCGCCAGAAGCTAACTGTTGCTATTGCGCAAATTGCAACTGGTATGGTCATCTTACGCAGCACTGTCGCACAGGACCGCAATCTTGAGGAAACTTCAGTAATTTCTACAACAACGTTATTTTGCTTCTAATGTTGTTGTAATAATACGACTCATCGCCGTTAATTTCTGTTATGTGTGGAACTTAGTATATCTCTCGACGCTATGTAGACTCTATTCTCCCGCATTCTCTCGCACTCGCGCACAATCTATATGCTAGCACTATGTAATATATAATGCATTTTACCCATACTATGCATTTTTGAGATAAGGTACGATAAACGTGCAAGAGTCAGGTTAATCACGGGTGCACACGGGATTATTTTGGTTAGTGCACGGAGATCGTAGTGAATTTCAATGATGCCTTTACGTTCAGGGCATGGTTAAGCATGGTGGATACGCCACTGGTACTTCCTATATATAAGCGTCTTGACCATGTCTGACAAAGTGTGACACTTAGTCACGGAACAGAGGCGTATTGTTGAAACATGACGGTGTTTCGCCATACTAACCGAAGTTTCGTGAAGAAAGTGCCATGTGGAGTTGGAACGTAGACCTATTTTACTATTGTGGTTATTTTCGACACACTACACTACATCGCAAGGCGTAACAATCTCAATCGCAACTCAAAGCGTGTAATCGCTAAGACTTTTCGTAAGTCAAACACGCTCGCAATCGCATTATCGCAGGAATCTATCTCGCAATCTCAATCACTTATAGTGTGTTCGCTCAATCGCTTATTACGTGCATCGCGCTATCGCATATCGTGGGAATCGCTCTATCGCTTGTGTATCGCTCTCTCGCTTGTGTATCGCTCTATAGCTTGTGTATCGCTCTCTCGCTTGTGTATCGCTCTATCGCTTGTGTATCGCTTTATCGCTTGTGTATTGCTGCATCGCTCATCGTGTATCACTTAACGTTATCACCATCGCTATCGCTTACCGATATTTATGTTATCTGTGTTATGTTAGCACACACGACCTCGCTTCACGAAACGAAACTGATAGGGTTGAAACATGGTGGATACGCCACTGGTACTTCCTATATATAAGTGTTTTAGCCATATCATCATATTTTCGTGGAAAAAGGCCATGTGGGGTCTAATGTTAGTTAAAAATTTGTGGTGTGTTGGTGCATATGTCTATCGACTTCGTCTTGTATCGGATCTTGTAATAGGTTAGATAGACCAGGACACGTAGTTTGAGAAAAACAGGAAATAGGCTAGATCTGACCAGTCCACACGAACTGGACTTGTCATGTTGGTGCGAAGTGGCTGGCCTATATATAGGTGTCTTGAGTCTTTCATTTGTAACAGTTGTGATTCTGGTAGCGAAGCTCTGCCGAAGTATCTCCAGCCTGTAAAACGTTCTTAAATCAATACAAGAGATAGTTTAAGTACTTCTAAGTGTAAATCAAGCTGATTCAACATCAATACGTCTGTTTCTGCCTTTCGTATTGATCAAGAACTCTTCTGATTGTCTCGTTTGATCGACTCAACGATCCTAACAAGTGGTATCAGAGCTCAGGAGGAAGAGTTCTTACCATTTCAGCTTGATTTTGTAACACCCGTTCTTGTAAACCAAGGTTTAACGTATATTTTGAAAGATAATCATGTAATTAATCACTATCATATACATCGGGAATACGGGTTTATTAAAACTTTTGCAAATCATAGGTTATTCCACATAACGTGGTTGAATTCGTTGTTTAAAATTTTACAATGTGTCAAAGTGTGGAAGCGTGTGTCTTTATGGTGTTCGGTTCTTCGCTGAGCTTGATCGTCTTCCGGCATCCCAGAAAGTACCTACATTTCATAAACATGAAATGCTTTAGTCATACGGTATTTAAAACGCATCTAAACGAGTCCGGAAAACAACACTGATAAAAAAAAATACATTTTTGTACAAGGTCCACCGTAAATTACGGTGGACACCGTAATTTACGGTAGTCCTTGTTTTGATTTGTTTCCACCGTAAATCAGGAGTGATTCACCGTAAACCTTTTCAGGTCCACCGTAAATTACGGTGGCACCGTAATTTACGGTGGTACCTGCATTCCACCTTTCCATTTTGCCGTAATTCGATACGAAATCTTTCGTATCTTTCAAACCGCTTATCCGTTTGGCCTACCGTTTCTTCCTACATGTTTGTAATTTGATTCTCCATCATATGGAGTTAAAATCCGACGTCCGGCTTAACACGATTCAAGACTTTTAAGTCTTCGGCTTATTTTCCCTTATTACCAAATTTTTGACCCATTCGCGGTTTTATCAAACAAACGTATTTGTTTGATTCCTATATCACATAAATCTTATAATTTCAATGTTATCTATCATAATAGGTTCAATTCACGAGTTTATGTATATTCTTAAACCCGTTTGTACTAAAATGCTTATTTTGACCCGTTAAGGGTATTTAAACCCTTTTCCGCATAATTCATAATTATTTGTTTCTAGCATCCTATTTTCGCAATATTTGTCAAATGAACTTCCACCACAACTATATTTGTGGTGATTTTACTAAGGTAATCTATGCAAACCAAGTTTTACCCCTTAACTCTTTATTTTACGGCAAAGACCCAAATAGAGCCGTTTGACTAACGTAATACATCTTTCAACTTCTATACTTGTCCTAAGTATTTATTAAATCGTAAAAATCATTTCCAAACAACTTTTAAATGTTGTTTGCTCAATTTAGCCTCCAAGGGCGTTTTGGTCCATTTAGTCTCTTATTAACAATGAAGGACTTTTGAAAGCATATTTGACCCAAAATCCCTCTTTTAACCTATGATTTTGTTTGAAAAGTCATTAAGCTTTCCAAACGTAATGTCCATTACTTAAAACATTTGGTTTACTTATCAAGTAACCAAAAGTCCATTTTGACCTCTTTTAACACTCTTGAACCACATGTTCTAAATGAGTGTTACCCTATTTCACATACCTGGCGCAGATCAATATATTGACCCGTTTTTTAATACCTTGCTTTTATAACCGCTAGTTCATAGTATTGCTAATACCCATTTGACATTTATACCTGAAATAAAGTAGCTCGACAATAATCATTAGTCGTTATTGTCAAAGGGTGATATTTTCACCTTTTGACCCATTTGGTCTAAGTGAACAATTATGTTGGCGAGATGATATTTATTACCATCTCATCTATATGACTCGCTTTGGTTTACACCGTGTGGTCATTTCACTTATTAATCGTTTTCTTAACGCTTTTTAGCCTATCATGGCTTACGCATTACAGTGTCTTTCAAAACAAATAGTTATGGTCAACGCATGACCAACTTACCGTTTAATTCCTTTTTAAACCATCAACATGGTTTCTTGTCTCTCTCGACTACCTTGTTCCGTATGTTTACACGTCAGAACATCAAACCTCAATTCTGTATTTATCTTATTCGTAACTAATGCGATAAGAGAATATTCTAACATATAAGACTAGTGTAAGCTATACTTACCTTGCCTCCGAATTATGCTTTTCCACCATTCTTGCTTCGTTTGACCTGCTTCCTTTCCAAGCCTCCACCTAGCTTGTCAAGCGTCAAACTATCATCATAATTCGTAAGACGGTTATATTAGTCATCATTAAATTATGACTATTCCATCTTACATATTTTCTATCACAATTACCATTCGATCTTATTAATGGTCGGTTTGACTACTAAAAGTCAAATGCCCCTTAGCATATAAATGCACATTCAAGTTCTATCTATCAATTAGTAGCTAACATGATCTTATACACTTAGTTACATGAACATGGCTACCAAATTTCATCATAACATTCAAACCCATTTTAATCATGTATGAACAAGTTCCCAAATCACTTAATTTGTTTGAGTGCCTTGTTTCTATTATCCAATATGATGATTTTAAACATAAACTTATCATCATCTTTACTATTACATAAAAACCCACTTCCTAGTTCACTTGTTAATCACATACAAGTGATATTACTTCAAGTTCTTCATGATTTCATCATATCTAACAAAACCCACTTCTAGTTACTTATGAACTCTTAACAAATCTCTAATTTGTTCAAGTAGTTCATTCATATGAATTAGTGTGATGTTTATAAACACCCTTAGAACATCAATTTCATCAATTCAACCAAAACCCACTTAGCTCATAATAGGGTAATTATCAAATCCCTTGTTTGACAACAATTCATCAAGATTTCTACTAGGGTTTGCTTCTAAACCAAGATATAATCAAAATAACACTCATAGATTTAACATTCATTCCAGAATTTCGATTATGATTGTTCATCATAATCTCAAAGTATCACCAAATCATAAAATTCAACATACCTTGTGATCCCCTCGACTAGGTGATCATTAATATGTGTTCATGCATCCGATTTGGGTTAAATTTGACCTTCAATTTGCTGGATCTTGTTGAGTTAGGGTTTTTGGCTCTTGGGAGCCTTTTCTTGGTTGACCAGAAAACGCACCACACACACTTGTGTGTGTGTTGTGTTGTTTTATTTGGTTTAATTTAAAACCATTTCCAGGTTATCCCATTTTGGTCCCTCATGTTTGGTTAGTTATTAATTAGATCACAACCTGATTATTTTCACTAATATTCCCACTTTTTAACTAGGTTTAATATTCCTAGTTAACTTAGCGGGTTCAGGAATATTTATGACTAAGTTTATTTTAGGTCCCGTTAACTCGGGCCTTCTAAGCTTCTATTCCTTAAAAGCTTTTATTCACTTTTATTTATTATTAGGATTAATTATTTAAATCCTAATATTTACCGGGTTAATTTTACCACTAACGGTATTTTCCCCGTCTTTAGTATTAACGGGGTTTAATTACCAAACCCGTTTTCGGGGTGTTACAAGTCTACCCCCCTTAAAGAGGTTTCGTCCTCGAAACCTGTTCTTACATAATTCATTGAGTTTAAACTCAATGTATTCTATTCGAGAAATTACTTATACTTTTTAACCAATCGTTAGTATTACCCGAAAAGTGTGGTAACATCTTTTTGGTTGCTAATTGTCTACATATCTCATACGACATAGTGTAACTTCGAAATAACGTAGTCTCGTTATTTCCACTAGTTTAGGTAACTTAGTGATATCCATCGCTTTCATATACTATCGAATTCCTTATGAATCCGTTATTTTGACCCGTTTAAAGATCTTTAGTGAAATCTTTCACTTTTAGCAACTATTTCTTTTGTTTTCAAATTCATTTATTCGGTTTAGTTATACCGAATTTACCGTTTACAAGCGAACCAAATTTCTTAACTTGAATTGCTGACTTTAACCGGTTTCACTAACTAGACTTATTTGTCCAGTTCCTTTTTACCGCTTGCTTGGTTATAATGTGATTCTACTTCACATTACATTTATTGACCGTGATTGTGTTACATCATGTTTAATTTATATCAAGTTTCATTTTCGAAAATATCACTTTTCGAAAATATCGTTTTGCGCCTATCAGTATCAAGACTTGTATCTTTCATGCTTACTATTTAAATTCCTATCAGAATTTATGTTTGTTAAAACATTATTTCTTACCAAAACCGAAGTTTTAGTTTTAGGATCTTCTCTTTAACTTTTGTCAATTATCCATACCAGGATATTGACAGTCCATAATTTATTCTTATTTGGTTATATCACATTATCGGGCTCATTATTCTCTTGCATTTAACGCTACCGTTATCTGGCTAGTGCTCATTTGTGCCATTCGGCGTTATATTGTATTCAACATGTTTGACCTATTAATGTGAAATCCATCACTTATAAACAATCAACTTTATTCTTTATTCAACCCATTCGACTTCGAATAGTTGAACATATTTACCCCCAACTTCTATATACGAGATTTTATAGTCATAACTCGTAACCCAAGTTACTTTGATTTTTCAACCCGAGTTCACGTCTCATGGTTTACGCATGTGTTCAATTCTTACCCATCAACTGGGTGTTTTACCGAGATCATTATTTTTGCAACCCTCCCGGTGTGCATTAAGACCTCGCTTCATTTTTTTATATCCGGACTTTGTCTTTAAGTTTGACGTTTTACAAAAACGACCCGTTAAGGGACATATTTGCATTTTCCAGGTTCGAGTGTAAGTACACTCCCTCCCAAAGCTTGTCTAAATCATTTTACATGCTTGCGTTTTTATGGGTTCGAGTGTAAGTACACTCCCTCCCAATACTTGTCTAAATCATTTTTCATGCTTGCGTTTTATGGGTTCGAGTGTAAGTACACTCCCTCCCAATATTTGTCTAAATCATTTTTCATGCTTGCGTTTTATGGGTTCGAGTGTAAGTACACTCCCTCCCAATACTTGTCTAAATCATTTTTCATGCTTGCGTTTTATGGGTTCGAGTGTAAGTACACTCCCTCCCAATATTTGTCTAAATCATTTTTCATGCTTGCGTTTTATGGGTTCGAGTGTAAGTACACTCCCTCCCAATATTTGTCTAAATCATTTTACATGCTTCTTTGTCCCTTCGCTCGGGCTCATTATCCTGATGTAATACGCTTCAGTCACTCGGTTGTGCGTTTACATTATTATCAAATATTTTGCTTATCTGATTCATTTGGGTACTTTTTAATTAGTCCCATTTACTCCGCCCTTACTACATCGGATGTAAATGTGTCCGCTATAAGAAACTCGTGGTATCATATGCCACTACTTACTTGGCCAGAGTAAGCGATTTAACACATGACGTACACGACCTTTTTATAGTTTTCACATCAAGCCCTATGTAAGTAACGCCTCTATTAAATTTTCTTGGAAACAATATCCGAACATATTTTCTATTCGATTTTTTTTTCCAAGTTTTTAATCTACATATGCAACTTTCAATTTCTTCATATTTGTTGCATATTACTATTTGTGCGATTATTTAAAATATGCACCTGGTAATGTTTGCCCCGACGGGCGTTCCTTGCCATTAACCTTGTTCGCGGTCGTTACGCGATTTAGTCCTTGGTGAGCATGCTCCTCTCGTCATACTTCGGACCGTTCCATCATCATATCCACAATTCATTTGACTCTCGTCGTCTTCAAACGCGAGTGTCCTTCAATTAAAACATTCACAAAAGTTAGTAACGTCAACTTCAATAATCGCCCGTATTATAATACAAGACTTTTTTTTTACTATACGCGTCAACGCGCGTATTTTCGTCAACTATTTCAATCATTTTAATTGGGGTAACGTGAATCACACGATAGCCTTATGTGTTGGTTACAACACTTTAGCATACTCGTACTTACCGGATTTGCGATCAAGCCTCGAACCGAACACTATTCTTTATCAAGAGCATAAGGTTTAAGTTCAAGCGTGGTTCCTCCCCACCATACTCGAATCTCTTAAACCAAGGCTCTGATACCAACTTGTAACACCCGTTCTTGTAAACCAAGGTTTAACGTATATTTTGAAAGATAATCATGTAATTAATCACTATCATATACATCGGGAATACGGGTTTATTAAAACTTTTGCAAATCATAGGTTATTCCACATAACGTGGTTGAATTCGTTGTTTAAAATTTTACAATGTGTCAAAGTGCGGAAGCGTGTGTCTTTATGGTGTTCGGTTCTTCGCTGAGCTTGATCGTATTCCGGCATCCCAGAAAGTACCTACATTTCATAAACATGAAATGCTTTAGTCATACGGTATTTAAAACGCATCTAAACGAGTCCGGAAAACAACACTGATAAAAAAAAATACATTTTTTGTACAAGGTCCACCGTAAATTACGGTGGACACCGTAATTTACGGTAGTCCTTGTTTTGATTTGTTTCCACCGTAAATCAGGAGTGATTCACCGTAAACCTTTTCAGGTCTACCGTAAATTACGGTGGCACCGTAATTTACGGTGGTACCTGCATTCCACCTTTCCATTTTGCCGTAATTCGATACGAAATCTTTCGTATCTTTCAAACCGCTTATCCGTTTGGCCTACCGTTTCTTCCTACATGTTTGTAATTTGATTCTCCATCATATGGAGTTAAAATCCGACGTCCGGCTTAACACGATTCAAGACTTTTAAGTCTTCGGCTTATTTTCCTTTATTACCAAATTTTTGACCCATTCGCGGTTTTATCAAACAAACGTATTTGTTTGATTCCTATATCACATAAATCTTATAATTTCAATGTTATCTATCATAATAGGTTCAATTCACGAGTTTATGTATATTCTTAAACCCGTTTGTACTAAAATGCTTATTTTGACCCGTTAAGGGTATTTAAACCCTTTTCCGCATAATTCATAATTATTTGTTTCTAGCATCCTATTTTCGCAATATTTGTCAAATGAACTTCCACCACAACTATATTTGTGGTGATTTTACTAAGGTAATCTATGCAAACCAAGTTTTACCCCTTAACTCTTTATTTTACGGCAAAGACCCAAATAGAGCCGTTTGACTAACGTAATACATCTTTCAACTTCTATACTTGTCCTAAGTATTTATTAAATCGTAAAAATCATTTCCAAACAACTTTTAAAGGTTGTTTGCTCAATTTAGCCTCCAAGGGCGTTTTGGTCCATTTAGTCTCTTATTAACAATGAAGGACTTTTGAAAGCATATTTGACCCAAAATCCCTCTTTTAACCTATGATTTTGTTTGAAAAGTCATTAAGCTTTCCAAACGTAATGTCCATTACTTAAAACATTTGGTTTACTTATCAAGTAACCAAAAGTCCATTTTGACCTCTTTTAACACTCTTGAACCACATGTTCTAAATGAGTGTTACCCTATTTCACATACCTGGCGCAGATCAATATATTGACCCGTTTTTTAATACCTTGCTTTTATAACCGCTAGTTCATAGTATTGCTAATACCCATTTGACATTTATACCTGAAATAAAGTAGCTCGACAATAATCATTAGTCGTTATTGTCAAAGGGTGATATTTTCACCTTTTGACCCATTTGGTCTAAGTGAACAATTATGTTGGCGAGATGATATTTATTACCATCTCATCTATATGACTCGCTTTGGTTTACACCGTGTGGTCATTTCACTTATTAATCGTTTTCTTAACGCTTTTTAGCCTATCATGGCTTACGCATTACAATGTCTTTCAAAACAAATAGTTATGGTCAACGCATGACCAACTTACCGTTTAATTCCTTTTTAAACCATCAACATGGTTTCTTGTCTCTCTCGACTACCTTGTTCCGTATGTTTACACGTCAGAACATCAAACCTCAATTCTGTATTTATCTTATTCGTAACTAATGCGATAAGAGAATATTCTAACATATAAGACTAGTGTAAGCTATACTTACCTTGCCTCCGAATTATGCTTTTCCACCATTCTTGCTTCGTTTGACCTGCTTCCTTTCCAAGCCTCCACCTAGCTTGTCAAGCGTCAAACTATCATCATAATTCGTAAGACGGTTATATTAGTCATCATTAAATTATGACTATTCCATCTTACATATTTTCTATCACAATTACCATTCGATCTTATTAATGGTCGGTTTGACTACTAAAAGTCAAATGCCCCTTAGCATATAAATGCACATTCAAGTTCTATCTATCAATTAGTAGCTAACATGATCTTATACACTTAGTTACATGAACATGGCTACCAAATTTCATCATAACATTCAAACCCATTTTAATCATGTATGAACAAGTTCCCAAATCACTTAATTTGTTTGAGTGCCTTGTTTCTATTATCCAATATGATGATTTTAAACATAAACTTATCATCATCTTTACTATTACATAAAAACCTACTTCCTAGTTCACTTGTTAATCACATACAAGTGATATTACTTCAAGTTCTTCATGATTTCATCATATCTAACAAAACCCACTTCTAGTTACGTATGAACTCTTAACAAATCTCTAATTTGTTCAAGTAGTTCATTCATATGAATTAGTGTGATGTTTATAAACACCCTTAGAACATCAATTTCATCAATTCAACCAAAACCCACTTAGCTCATAATAGGGTAATTATCAAATCCCTTGTTTGACAACAATTCATCAAGATTTCTACTAGGGTTTGCTTCTAAACCAAGATATAATCAAAATAACACTCATAGATTTAACATTCATTCCAGAATTTCGATTATGATTGTTCATCATAATCTCAAAGTATCACCAAATCATAAAATTCAACATACCTTGTGATCCCCTCGACTAGGTGATCATTAATATGTGTTCATGCATCCGATTTGGGTTAAATTTGACCTTCAATTTGCTGGATCTTGTTGAGTTAGGGTTTTTGGCTCTTGGGAGCCTTTTCTTGGTTGACCAGAAAACGCACCACACACACTTGTGTGTGTGTTGTGTTGTTTTATTTGGTTTAATTTAAAACCATTTCCAGGTTATCCCATTTTGGTCCCTCATGTTTGGTTAGTTATTAATTAGATCACAACCTGATTATTTTCACTAATATTCCCACTTTTTAACTAGGTTTAATATTCCTAGTTAACTTAGCGGGTTCAGGAATATTTATGACTAAGTTTATTTTAGGTCCCGTTAACTCGGGCCTTCTAAGCTTCTATTCCTTAAAAGCTTTTATTCACTTTTATTTATTATTAGGATTAATTATTTAAATCCTAATATTTACCGGGTTAATTTTACCACTAACGGTATTTTCCCCGTCTTTAGTATTAACGGGGTTTAATTACCAAACCCGTTTTCGGGGTGTTACAGATTTCATCAAAAAATCTGATTTCTACTCACTTTCTTCACGTTTTCTCAAAATTAACGGAGTTTTTACGGTTAAAATGATCTGATTTCTTGATATAACATGCGAAACACAGTTTTAATCAATCCTTGAAAAAATCAGAACCTAATTCGACCTAAAACGTGATCAATTTTGATAAAATTCAACCGAAAACCATTCAGTTCGTTCGAAGTTGATTCAGGTCGTACGAACTGAACTGTCCTGTTCGCATGAAGTGGTTCAAGTAGCTTGAAAGTGTATCAGGTCGTGTGAAGTCCCCCAGGTCGTGCGAAGTGAGTGATTAGATCAGGTCGTGTAAATAAGATCCAGTTTGTACGGTTTGAACCAGGCCAGTTCGGAAATTGAATCAGTTCGCACGAGAAGGGTTTAGAATAGTCCAGATCATTTGGAATAACTCACGTCATTTGAAATCTGAACCAGTTCATACGGATTGAACCAAATGGTTCAGGTCGCGTGGAAATTTGATCAGTTCGCAAGAGTTGAACTTTTCAGGTGTCTTGAACTCAGTTCGCACGGTGTGAGATTAACCCAGTTCGTACGAAGTGAGGTGTTCAGTTCGTTTGAAGGTTTATCAGTCCGCACGAAGTGAGTCATTAAGTCCAAGTCGTTTGAAATCTGCTCCAGGTCATGTGAGACATTACATCTAGTTCGCTTGAAGAATTAATCAGATCGTTTGAACAATCAGTCTTAGTGAACTTTCAAAAACTGAAACATGGATTCTGAATTTTACCACGCGTTTGCTACCCCGATCACCATGGCTTAGAACGTAAACTTAGAAAATGAAATGGGTACCATGCAAAAACCGCCTAAGCTCATGAATATTGAGGAGTATAATGGATGGGAAGAACGTTTTGAAAATTAGGTTCAAGCGAATCATTTAGATGCGTGGGAATGTGTTGAACAACGATATGTTAGACCGATTGATGATGACGGAGAGATTGTTGTTAGGCCCTAAAGTGTGAGACGGACGCATCAAATTAATACAACGAGCTATGGTTACGAGCTGGGCCTTACCGGGTTAGTTTATATTAGGTTGTGGACCTTTATAGGTCACTTGGGCCAAGCTTTAGGCCATGTGGGCCAAGCAGGCCCAAGGGAAGCCCATGTAGGGAATTGGGCTTGAGTTAGCATATAAACAAGTTTTTAACTTGTTTTTAGGTTTGAACCTCCTAGTTACAGAAATTCTAGAGAAACAGAGAGTGGGAGGCGATTTGGTTGTGAGCACTTGTACTAGACGATTTTGCTTTGATAGTAATAGAATCGTGTGCAAGTGTTGAAAGTGATTCGGTGTGTTCTTCGTATTCGGTTCGTATTTCATATTTTTGTGTTTTTCTTGAATCTCACCAAGTTTGGATTCCGCACAAACTTGGTGATTGTTTGATATCATTGAAAGATCCGGTTTCACGGGACTTACAAGTGGTATCAGAGCCATTAGAACCTATTTCTAGGCTCGGTGTGATATCAAAGATTCAAGATTTTCGTTATTTTTGGTTCGGTGTTCTTTGTGTTCTTCGTAGTGTTCATCGGAATTTCATCAAAAATCACTATATTTTGCTTTTTGATTGTTTTTGAAAAGATGTTAACGGATTAAAAAAAAAAAATCTTTTGTGTTTTCAAAAAATTTGAAATATATCCGAAAAATAAGTCAATTTTTTTTGGAAAAGTTTTAAAAGATTTTAAAACTCCTTCTTTCACGATATTCAGTTTCCTTTATTAAAGGAAAATTGTTTTTACTTTGAGGAATACAGCTGTCTCGCCAATCAATCTGTTGAATCATTTGAGTCGCAACCGACAACATAGCTTTCGAGGTCTCGAGTCATTTGTTTTTGAGTCGCAACAAGAAACATCTTCTCAGCAGTCTCGACTCATCATCTTCATAGTCTCGAGTCGCAACCTCCACGGTTTCGGGTCTACAAGTTCACGGTCTCGAGTCCCATCAACCTCTCAATTCCGATTTCTCGAGTCGCAACCTTGGTTCCGACTCGCAACCGCTTCCACCATTCCGACTCGCAACCGTCTCACAGTTCATCATTATCATCTTTATCTTCGAGTCCACTGTAAACCGATCACGACACCACTGCACATCATCTTCATCTTTGATCGACATCAGAACCTTCGACAACCTCTATCACCCTCCGTTGTTCACCGCACACTCCGGCGACCACCACCGTCTACAGAATCTCCGGCTCATCCTGTTTGTTTTCGACTCGCAACCATCATCAGTTTCGGCTCATCCTGTTTGGTTCGACTCGCAATCATCATTAGGTTCGGCTCATCCTGCTCTGGTTTCGACTCGTAACCATCTCGTTTCCGAATCGCAACCTCGATTTCGAGTCGCAATCTTCATTTCGACTCACGGTTTCGAGTTGCAACCATCATCATCACAGTCATTTCATCACAAGTCGCAACCAAGGTCTCGAGTCAATCATCCTTTCGATTTCGAGTCCACTGTTTTCGTGTCCGATTTCGAGTCATCACTCATCATCATCGCCTCTTCTCCGTAGATTGTTCAACCATCTCGAACAGCAACTCCAGTGACCACGTGCAACTCTCCATCTCAGACGATTCGACCAACTCCGACCACCACCTTCATCTCCATCATTTCGAGTCATCCTCGTTCTTCATCACCGCACCGTCACCGTCATCATAAATCATTGTTGGGGTCTGAAATTAAATTAGGGTTACGGGGTGTTTGTTTTGAACGAGGAAGACAGTTGGTTATTATAATAATAATATTAATCAGTAAATAATCATTAGGTTTCATAATATTAATAATAATATTAAAATCATTTAGTAATCATTACCTAATCATAATAATAATAATAATAATAATAATAATAATAATAATAATAATAATAGTTTTGTTATATTATTTAATTAATTAGTTAAAAAAAAGGGGTTTATTTTATAAATTAAAAAAAAAAAGGTTTTGTTTGTGATAACGGTTTTGACAGATTTTCGAGGTGCGGTTCAGAAAACGGATTCAGTCAATCGCGTGCATAGGGTTTGAATTAGCGAGTATACAGGTTCTCGCTTTGGGCTTGTGTTGAGGATATAGTTAAAAGCGCACATTTTTTTGGGAATCATATCTTAAAATGTCTTCTAAAAGAGAGATGCTTGAGCAGGAATTTGAAGGATTCAGTTACTCATACGGTGAATCTATAGAAGCACTTACAGGTCGGTTTACTGAACTGCTCTTTAAAATGGAGAAGGCAGAGATGGTGGTGTCTACTCGCATGAGCAACATAAAACTTCTGGATGCTATAAAAGGGATTCCAGATCAGGCGAACTGTAGTTGGTTTAGAAATGTTCATCAGATAATAGTGACAACCGACTGCTACAAAATGAAGTCAGATGAGCTGATCTCACTCATCAAATCATATGACAATGCTGACAAGCAGTCTACTCAAGGCAACACATCTGCTGCAGTTTGCTCATCCACACAAAATTCAGCATTTATGTTTAACAAACCCTTTGCTCAAGAAGTTACTCGTGATCGTGAAGAGATATTTTCTGTCTTTTGCACTCCTGAGTGTAGAGAAAGAAATGAGGCATATCGGTTACACAACGCTGAGTTGATTCAAGACTACAACGACATAAAAAATAAAAATTTTACTTTATCAAAGAATGAAAAGCTTTATAAAGATAAAATTGAAGCTCAGCGAAAAGACATCGTCAAACTCAAGGATGATGTAAGTGTGAAATCCAGTCAACTCTTTTATGTTCAGGAGAAACTGTGCGCTGTGACTAAGGAACTGGAAGATATCAGAGACAGATATCAAATAAATGAGCTTAATATTAAGAAATTTGATTCTTCTAGCAAGTTAGTCAAAAACTTGTGTGATCAACAGCTCGCATACAAGGAAAATAAAGGGCGTGGTTTGGGTTTCAATCAAGTTCCTCCTCCATATAATGACAACTACACATATTTACCCATGACTGAGGAAGAATTGATGAATGAGGACAAGATCGCTTACGGTCCTAAAACTGATAAGTCATCAATCAACAGTAGACCTTTTGATAAACGAGCGAGTCCTTCGGTAAATTTTGTTTCAAAGGGTACTTATGATACTAATGCTTCGTCTTCTTTTGTAGATGAAGTAACAGTTGAAAATTTAGTTAGGGATGAACAAGCATCAGAGTCTGGTTCTTATGAAAATTTAATAAATGAACTTAATCAAGACTCTATTTCGTCATGTGATATTTTTAACTCGGTTTTTCGCTCTGTGATTAATTTCAGGCCTGACGGTTTGGGCGAAAACGTTGATGCTTGTGAAACAAAGACTGAAACGACAAATGAAACGAATGAGCCAGTTGAACCATCTGATTCCAAATGTGAATCATCTGAAGCAACTGATTCTGAGAAATTGGAATCAGTTGATTCTAGTGGATTCAGCTCAAAGGCGTCATGTGCAGAACCGTCTTGTGCTGAAAATTTGTCAAATGTTTCAGATGAAGTTCCTGCTAAAGTTTCTGGTATTTCATCTAACAAACCAGAACTCTCCGATTCTGTCAAAGCTGATGACATGAAGGATGAAGAGAAGATTGACGTGGACAAGGCTCCAAGTGCGCAAGCTAAACAATCTGAACCTTCTGTTAGTGATGAAAAGGTTCAGATCAAGCAACAAGAGCCGAAGCGAGCAGGTAAAGGACGCGGAAATAAGAAGCCTAAACATCACAGACGATCAGGCTCTCCACAGTCCTCAACGGGCAGCAATAGTTCTCAAAAGACCCGTGACGTGAAAAATGCTTTCGTTAAGCCAGTCATTAATGGCAAATGTGAGAAATATGCATTTGACTGTGCTAACAAAGCTTTCGGAAAGACTGGTGAGATTTATGAACAAGACTTGCAGTCTAAACAAAACAAGAAGAATCAAAAGAAATCTCCACCACAGAAGGCCCCAGCAAACGACAAGTACAGACATCCAAATTCATCCTCGTTTGCAAGAAATGTGCAAGGAAAACAAACACAAAAAGGACCAGTTCATCCTTCAGGGCCTGCAAGAGCAACACAAGATGATCAGAATGCCTTCTACGTGAAGAGACAGACATGCTTCAATTGCGGCATTGCTGGTCACATTGCTCGAAACTGCACAAATCATCCCCATGAACCGTATTATGCTCAAAATCAGAGGGTTACACCTAAGGATAACTACCATTCTAAGCCAATGAAGGTTTCATCACCTAAGGCAATGAAGAATGTGAATCCCAAGGTTAAACCTTCTGATGGGGATTGGAATGCTGCTAAAAACAAACGCAAGGCTGTTCAGGAACAAAAACGTGTTTCTAAAACTAACAAACCTGAAACAGCTAAAGTTGCTCAACTGATGGCAACAAACGCGTTTGCTAGACCGAAACAGATTTGGAAACCCAAATCCAAAGCAGCAACGTCTCCAATCCTTGAAATTAAAGGGGACTTGTGTTTGAAGGAAGTATCTTATTTTGATGCTTCAGGAAATCCCAGGACCACGATGGCCTGGGTACCCATGTCTTACTAACCTCCTTACTTTTCAGGAACAACCAAGGAGGAGCTGTTGACAATCTCTGGAGTGTTGATAGCGGTTGTTCCAGAGATAGAACGGGTAACATTTCACTGTTGCAAAAAGTTCAATTTTTTTTACAGATGATATGTTTCCTTTGGAGGAGATAAAAGAAGTATGAAATGATCAGCAAAAGGTACCATTTAAATTCAGTACTTTGATTTGAATTTTGATTAGTCTTCAATCTGATGACAGAACGGTTAAGCAAAAATATTTTTCTTCTTTTGCTTAGTTTATAACTTTGTACATAATGTGTCCTTTCTCTAGTAAATGGTAAATTTGCACAAAAATACAAGATTTATGCACAAATTTAGGGGGGGAGAGGAACATATAGATAGATGTGGAGTTTAGGGGGAGAAAACTCAGAAAATACAAAAAGAGTTTGCTGTAAATATGTATTGTTTTAGGGGGAGAAAATGAGAAAAATACAAAAACATTAGAAAAATGAAAAAGCCAAAAAGAAAGATTGCATGATATGGGAAGTGAAATAAATGTTCGTGTTAAAGGGTTTGACTAACACATGTAAGGTGCCATAGCTGAAAAGACTTGGATCTACTGCGATATGTTGATAGGCTTGACGCTCAACATGATAAAAGATACTAAGTGATATAAACATAACGAACTATGTACCATGTGGGTAACATACCAACGGCGTATGATTTTATGGTCTTAAATCTTGCGTTGATAGATAGCCAACATCTGAGGTTTCGGGTCTTTATATTGTTGAATCATCTGGGGATATCTTGGCTGTCCTTCTGTTCAGAACTAAAATTGTACATGACCCCAGGAAAGAAAGTCACTTGGAATTAGCTCATTTCTATTTGAATGTCTGTATGTTGTCCCGATACACACAATTTTGATCTGATTCTGAAATCTTCTCTAAAAAAAGTCGTGTACCTCCTCTGCTGCATCCAGATATATGCTGACCTGGAGGTGCTAGGCAACGACAGCTTTTGCTGCATCCAGATACATGCTGACCTAGCTGTACGTTGTCGCGCTATAGATCTAATACACCCGAAAGAGGCCCTCAAGTGCCCAAAAGAAACCCAAGAAACCTATATCAAACTGAGAAAAACTCATTTGATTTGTATATTATACCATCTCTGCAAAAGATCTATTCTGTTCTCTTCTCAACCTATTCCCAGTTAAGATTTCAGAAATCTGGATTGGACTTGTGAAATATGTGGTAGGGAAGATACTTGCATGATAGAGTGTGCTGTATATATTTCCAGGATTTGATTAGTATTTATTTGGGTGTTCATTGTTAAGAAATCAATACATGATAAAACAGATTATATGCAGACCTAGACACAGTCAGGATATCTTAAAGGATGACATCAGTATACTCACCTGCTACGATGAATCGTTGTGCTTACCTTGATCGCTGGGGTATGCCTTGGAATGGGACACACGGGTATAATAGTATAATATTGCCTTAAGCATATCACGAAGTTGAAAAATTGAAAGTTGAGCGTTAAAGTTTAAGTGGACAAACATATTGGCAATCGCATAGACCAGTTTGATTAGGCTCGTACTGAAAAGTGTTCCTTAGTCTGCCTGAGAACGAATTTTGATCCCATTGCAATTGTAATTGTATATTATGGTAGTTGTTTATATTTTGAGTTCTTATTTGTTTCTTGCTCTTAAAATTTTAAAAAATTAAAAAAAAATACAAAAATTCAAAAATACAAAAATAGTGTCTTGTTTTTCTATAAAACCAAAAAATCCAAAAAAAAAAAATAGTGTGTTTATTTGTTTTTCTTAAAATTAAAAAATATAACCGTTCTTGAAGATTTGACTGATCATCAAAAGTTAAAAGAATTTAAATTGTGAAATTTCATGTACCTAGTGTTCATGTGGTACTCTCCCTGTTGCATAAGAAATGTTTGCATATGAGTTTGTGAGTATGTGCAGAACTTGATTTCAATCAAGAACAGGGGTTGTTGAAGACTGAGATGTTGTTAGCTGTTGACGAAGCATGGAGCAGAACAACAACAAGATGTACCTGAGTCAGAAGAATCGGATACGCAACGCCGTCTGACAGTGAAAGTACATTTGAAGAAGTACCATGAACCTGTTTGAAAGACAAAGATTGAAGAAGAAAAGAGCTGCTGAGAATCCTCCTCTCACATTCTTTTTAACAAAGACTTTCAAGAAGATGCTGATCGAGATCCTGATATGAAGCTAACCACAAGAGCTGAAGAAAGAGACCCAGTGCTGAGAGTTCAGAAGTCAAGAACTTCCACAACATCTGCAGCATAGAGACAACCATAGACTTCGTTGAAGACGTTGCTGAATTCATGGTATGAAGACAATTTGATGGCATCAGTCTAGGGGGAGATTGTTAGGCCCTAAAGTGTGAGACTGACGCATCAAATTAATACAACGAGCTATGGTTACGAGCTGGGCCTTACCGGGTTAGTTTATATTAGGTTGTGGACCTTTATAGGTCACTTGGGCCAAGCTTTAGGCCATGTGGGCCAAGCAGGCCCAAGGGAAGCCCATGTAGGGAATTGGGCTTGAGTTAGTATATAAACAAGTTTTTAACTTGTTTTTAGGTTTGAACCTCCTAGTTACAGAAATTCTAGAGAAACAGAGAGTGGGAGGCGATTTGGTTGTGAGCACTTGTACTAGACGATTTTGCTTTGATAGTAATAGAATCGTGTGCAAGTGTTGAAAGTGATTCGGTGTGTTCTTCGTATTCGGTTCGTATTTCATATTTTTGTGTTTTTCTTGAATCTCACCAAGTTTGGATTCCGCACAAACTTGGTGATTGTTTGATATCATTGAAAGATCCGGTTTCACGGGACTTACAATTGTTGCTATTAAAGATCTAACTGATGGTGAGAAAAAGAAATACAAAAGTGAAAAGATGATGATCAACATATTGCAACAAGCTATTAAGGAATACATCTTGATTTTATTGCAACACAACGGAAGTGCACATTCAATGTGGAAAGCACTAAAAATGAAGTTTGTTGGAAGTCAAGACATGATCAAAAACAAAAAAAAATCACTTTTGAAGAAAGAATTTGATCTATTTCGTGGATTAAAAACTGAAAACACCAAGCAAATTATAGAATGATATTGCAACTTGGTGGTTAACATGAAGCGATTAGATATCAAGAAAGATAGAGAAGAATGGGTTGAAAAGTTGGCTGATGCGTTACCACAAGATGTTTGGGGCACATATCTTATGATGTTTAAGAATAGTGATGAATTTGAAAATCTATCGCTGGGCAAGTTTATTGAAAAACTCGAAGTTCAAGAGATGGAA
>JARYGA010011100.1:0-29367 GCA_030545235.1 Helianthus tuberosus | reverse complement strand
AATAATGCCCTGCCCCCAGTGTGGTTTCCACAATCTCCTTCATGAAAATCCTTTAGAACTTCTTGGATTTCAGGATCCTCAATGCATCTTAGATATGGTCCTGCAAGAGATCGTTTATATAACATGTTATTCAATATTGTAAATTGAGATACCTTAATTTTGAAAGCCCTGGGGTTTTCTCCTGTAGGAATCTCTCCATGTTGGATATATCTCATGATTGGAAGGATCGATGATCCTGAATGAGACTGTGTATCATCACTAGGGATGATTGCAGAATCCTCTCCTATCTCTATGGCTACATGATCCTCAATAGCAGGGGTTAGGATATGGATAATAGGGATCTTGATATCCTCTGGAATCTTCAAGGATGATCCTATATTGGCCAATGCATCAGCTTCTGCATTCTCTTCTCTAGATACCTGAGTCAAGCTAAAGGAAACAAAAGAGAGTGCCAATTCTTTGACTATCTCTAAATATTTGATTAGCTTTTCACCTTTAACAGCATAGGATCCATTAAAGTGATTAGTAATTAACAATGAATCTACATGTACCTCAAGATACCTGATCCTCATATGCTTGGCAATTTGCAAACCAGCTATCAAGGCTTCATATTCAGCCCCATTATTAGTGGTTTGAAACTCACAAGCTATGGAGTGGGGTATTATGTCCCCCTGTGGCGATTTTAGTAGTATTCTAAGTCCTGTTCCTTTGACATTAGAGGCTTCATCAGTGAAGAGTATCCAAGGATCCTTAGTTTCTTCCAGCTGTTGGACTTCTAACTCAGCTTCCCTTTGCAAGTCACTACTGAAATCTGCCACAAAGTCAGCTAAGGCTTGGGATTTAATGGCAATCCTTGGCTCATATCTTATATCATAAGCACTGAGCTTCACTGCCCACTTAGCCATCCTTCCTGACATTTCAGGTTTCCTGAGAACATTCTTAATTGGAAAGTTAGTCTTAACAATAATGGCATGAGTTTCAAAATAATGTCTTAATTTAGTAGATGCCATAATCAAAGCAAGGATAAGTTTCTCTAAATGTGAATACCTGGATTCAGCATCAAGCAAACTCTTACTTACATAATAGACAGGATGTTGTGTACCTTGGTGATCCTTAACAAGGACTACACTTACTGCTTTAGAGGATACCGCTAGATATAAGGATAATACATCCCCTTTTTCTGGTTTCATCAAGGCAGGATCTGAGGATAGGTAATCCTTAAGGGCTTTGAGAGCATTTTCATGCTTTTTAGTCCACTCAAATTTCTTGTTCTTTCTCAAAATGTCATAGAATTCCTTGCACTTTTCTGATGACTTGGATATGAACCTGTTCAAGGCCGCGATCCTCCCTGTTAACCTTTGCACATCCTTGGCATTGGCAGGAGATTTGATATTCACAATAGCCTTAATTTGCTCTGGACTTGCTTCAACGCCTCTTTTTGTTACCATGTATCCTAGGAATTTTCCTGCTTTAACACCAAAGTGACACTTGGAAGGATTTAGCTTCATATTAAACTTATCAAGGATATCGAATGCTTCCTCCAAGTCTCTAAGGTGATCCTCAGCTTTCTTGGACTTAACCACCATGTCATCTATATAGACTTCCATAGTGTGTCCAATTTGTTCCTTGAACATCATATTGACTAGCCTTTGATAAGTAGCACCTGCATTCCTTAGTCCAAATGGCATAGCAATATAACAATATATACCAGTTGGGGTCATAAAGGCTGTATCCTCTTGATCTGATGGTTCCATCTGAATTTATTGAAATCCAGATGAAGCATCCATAAAAGTCAACAACTCATGACCCGCGGTAGCATCCACCATGGAGTCAATGTGGGGTAATGGGAAAGGATCCTTGGGACATGCCTTGTTTAAATCAGTAAAATTGACACATACCCTCCACTTTCCATTTTTCTTTTGAACAACAACCACATTGGCTAACCACCTTGGATACTTAACCTCTCTTATCATACCTGCCCGGAGTAGTTTATCTACCTCTTCCTGGATAATAGCATTCCTTTT
The DNA here is from genome assembly GCA_030545235.1 of Helianthus tuberosus. Lineage (NCBI taxonomy): Eukaryota > Viridiplantae > Streptophyta > Magnoliopsida > Asterales > Asteraceae > Helianthus > Helianthus tuberosus. The sequence goes on along the minus strand of JARYGA010011100.1, from coordinate 27,343 downwards.
AGGTGCAAACTTCCTCCTTTTTGATGAATTGGCTTGAATGACCTGTCAATGCCAAGTTTATGAGTAATTATATCTTTAGATATACCTGTCATGTCTTCATGCTTCCAGGCAAAGGTAGTTTTTCTCCTCTTGAGGAAGGATACCAAATCTTGTTCAATATTATCAAGGATCCCTGATCCTATGAAGATCTTGGATTCAGGATCATGAGGATCCACAAGGATTTCTTTCACATCCTGTTCTCTTGCCTCCAAGACATCTCTTGGAGGATACTTTAGTTGCTATTGCTCCCTTGGTCTTGAGGCTGGCTTCATTGATGAGGTATAGCAATTCTTAGCTTCTTGTTGATCACTTTCAATTTTCACCACTCCCCATGGACTAGGAAGCTTTACACATTGGTGATAGGTAGATGGGACTGCCTTCATGTCATGTATCCATGGCCTGCCAAGGATAACATTACAACAGGATAAGCAATCTATAACACAAATTTTTTTGATAAGAATGAAGTCCTTCAATGTAGATGGGAAGTTTGATGTCCCCCAATGTGTTCTTGGTTTCTCCGCTGAATCCCACAAGAACTGAGGATCTTGGGACAATGTCTGATTCATGGATGTTCATTTTCTTGAGGACATCAAACTGAATGATGTTCACCGAGCTTCCTCCATCGATTAGGATCCTGCGAATAAAATGGTTAGAAATAAACAAAGTAATAACAATACCATCATGATGAGGATCCTGAACATCAACATGATCATCCTCATCAAAAGTTATAACTTTCTCCTGTGTGACAGTAGAGGTCCGGATGGGTCTATCTCCATTATCTATCTTGGTCTCCTTGGCATGTCTTTTAGCTGCTGAAAAGGAAGTACCACAAATGTCTGATCCACCGGATATGAAGTATATAACTTGTGCATCTGCTGGAGGTGCAGGAGCTCTTTCTGGGACCTTCTCAGGATCCTGGATCCTTGACTTTTTTCTTCCCAAAAGTTCCTTCAAGTGCCCCTTGCTTAACAAGTAACCAATTTCTTTTCTAAGTGCAATACACTCTTCAGTGAGATGTCCGAAATCCTCATGATATGCACACCATTTGGATTTGTCCTTTGTTGCGGCTGGTTTATCACTTTTTCTTGGCCATCTTGCTTTCTCACCTAGATTCTGCATTGCAAGAATTAGTTCATTGTTATCAACAGAAAAACAGTATTCAGAAATGGGAGGATAAGCCTCATCATCCTCTTCCTGTTCTACTGCATGCACGTTCTGGTTATCAGATTTGTTGTAAGGCTTGGACTTGTTGTTCTTCAAGTAGGATCCTTGTTTTTCCTGCTTCGAGGATCCTGCCAGTCTTTCCTAGATCCTTTTATCATCCTCTAATCGGATGAATCTAAGGTCACTGGTTCTTACTTCATCAAGATTCCTGCAAGGGGTCATGACAAGATCATCATAGAATAATGAATCCCTAAGTAAACCCATTTTAAAGGCTTCTACAGCCGTAGCAATATCCAAATTAGGAATATCTAAGAATTCTTTACTAAACTTAGTGATGTAATCTCTAAGTGATTCATTTTGACCTTGTGTTACCCTATATAGATCACTAGTTAATCGTTCAAATTTTCTACTACATGAGAATTGACTATTAAACAGGTTAACAAGGTTAGCAAATGAAGTAATAGAGTAAGGGGGAAGACTTAGCAGCCATTTAAGAGCTGATCCTGTGAGCGTGGATCCAAAACCCTTGCATAGACATGCTTCCTTTAACCTCTCAGGGATTGGATTGATCTCCATCCTTTCTCTGTATTGAGCTACATGCTCCTCTGGATCCGTCGAACCATCATACAGCTTCATAGTTGGTATCTGGAACCTTTTGGGTATCTCAGCATCACAAATAGGTGGTGCAAAACGAGATATACTATGGCTACCATCTGCGATTTCAGGAATGGGCTTAACCACCCCTGGAACGCTGGATATCATATCCTTCAGTTTCTGTAATTCCCTAGCCATAGCTTGATTGATACTTGTATCCTGCATAGAGCCATGGTTAGTGTTATAAGAATTATTAAAAGTGTTACCTCCTGGAGGATTCAAGTTTGGAATTCTGGATGTGAATCCATATTGGCGGGATTCCGGTATGACTGAAGGACCAGAAGAAGCGATGGTCTGCATTGGAATGAAGTCTCCTTGATGAACATCTGAACTTCCAGGTTGCATACTTATTAAGGATCCTTGATCCTGAAAGATGTTGGATCCTTGATGTGTTGTAAATGGGGGTCTTGGAGGATAATCCATGCATCCGAAAACCTACGATGAGGATCTTTGAGGCTGAAAGGAGGATCCTTGAACCTGAGAGAATCCATGAACCTGGGAGGTTCCTTGAACCTGGGAGGATCCTTGAACCTGGGAGGATCCTTGAGCCTGAGAGGATCCTTGAACCTGAGAGGATCCTTGAGTTGGCTGTGTCCCCATGTACCTTCTTGAACTGGTGAAGGATCCCTGTTGCTGGAAGAAGGATCCCTGATGCTGAACAGAGGATCCTGAAGGTTGAAAGTAGGATCCTAGAGCTTGAGTCATTGCCGACGATCCATAATGCATTCCTGTTCATCCACCCAGGTATTGGACATCCGGAGCTGCAGAATGCTGGGAAGTTATGACCGGAGTGTCGAAATTCAACGATCTAGGCATCAATGGAGAATGATCCTCCACTGATCTCTTCTGTTTCTTGATATCACCAATCTCCTTGAGGATCCTTTCGTTGGTTTTATCCTGCTCTTGTATGTGGTCCTTCATCTGCAAAATCAAAGTAAAAAGATCACTAGTAGTAGGATTAGAAGAAACAGAAGAAGTTGGTGGTTTTGAAAAAATGGGGCTCGGTCTCTTTGTAGCATTCTCAGCATTCTTCTGAGATCCAGAAGGTGGTGGAGGCAAAGGTGGAACGCCCTGTGAAGAACTGATTGCCGGCATTGAACTTGAAGTGCTCTTTGCTGAAGAAGCCATCTGCTTGGTTGTAATGAACCGAAATGGACACAAAGACAAAAATTTCCTAGGAATGAAGCACCAATTGCCCCACGGTGGGCGCCAAACTGTTTTGGTTAAAAATCAAGCAAAGATAATGCAACCAAATCTTTGTTGTGAGGAATGATGCTTGAACAAATGAACAATTGTATGAACAACTTGCAAATCAAATAAACGAATGACACAAGGATTTATACGAGGAAAAAGCCCTTGATCAAGAGTTGATCTCCGTTATAAAAAACCTCGGGTGATGGAAACTACCGTCACCAACTAAAATTAAACAAAAGATTGTTACAAGTCGGGATGATAACAAGCTTGTTACAAGGATCACTAGAGTGCAATGTGCAAAAATGTATGAAATCGCCAAGTAAACTACCGAGAGCTATTGAGAGCAGTTTCGAGAGTGTGTGTTTTTCCTAAAATTACCAAGTGTTCTAACTCAAGCTTGTTATCCCCTTTTAAATTTAGAAATAATTAAAACAACTAACTATCCGCTAAATGTGCAAGTCTCCCACGATCTCCATAACGTTCACAAGGGCCAAGCACGTGCGGAATATTGAGGGAATATGCTCCACGAATATCGGCAAGACCAAGTCCATGCACATACTCCTGCAAAACGAGCTCACATACAAGGTAGACAACCGTTAGTGTAAGGATAACAATGAGGATCCTGAATCCTGGTCCTGCAACACATTCTGAGGATCCTAAATTCAAACAGAATTAAGGATCCGTGATCCTGGCAGTACTTGAGGATCCGTTATCCTTAGGATTGGAAAATACTCCCCTAACACCTGTGACAACACAAAAGTCACCAATAACCATTGCTGCTACTTCCTCACAACAGTTGGAAGAAAGACCTCAACCTGAGCCTAAAACTCCTCCTGCTTCTTCTAAAAAAGAACAGGTTGTAAGAACAGGGACACCACATTATGATGCTCTAGAATCACTTGATTCTATCATCCACAGCCCACCTCCTGGGGTAAATTCTCTTTCCACCCCTATCCCCACTGCACAAATTCCACCAACCATATTACCTCTATTGGATCCAGTAGATCTGGCCCAGACACAAATCAGTTCTTCTCAATCTCCTATTAATGAGAATATGCCACAACAAATGACTGAGTCTGGTGTTTCTATCTCTGCTAACCCACCAATAGTTGAGGAGGCTACACTGCAGGAATTACAAGTAATTCCTGTCAGTAGTTCAAGTGGAGCAGCTACTCCAAGTGTTGAACCCACTGGTTTACACTTGGACAGTGGTTTCATAAGTTAGACTCCCTTGAAGGCAATTTCTTCTTTGGGAACCATCCTACCACTGGTGTATATCCTGTATTCACTGGTGAGCTTAGATTGGTAACCTCTACAGAAGGAAGAAGTCCCCAGTACCAAGACAAAGGGGCATCCGTGGGTGATTTTTGGGAAACTTTCCCTAAGTAAACCACTGATACAACCACCTCTGGTAGGAAATCAGATGATCCCATTAACTTGGGTGATGGTTTAAAATACAGAGAATTGACGGAGAGGGTTGACAAACTTGATACATCTGTTGCAGAAATCAAAGATATGCTGCAACAGTTGTTACAAGCTCAAAAGGCACCACCCACTGCTGCAACCTCTGAAACAACTGCTCCATCCTCTGTTGAGCTCTAGAGTTTATTTCAACCTATGCCTCATCAGCAAAGACAATATGCTGATCAACAACATGAAGTTCAAATTCAGAAGATCAGAAATTTGATGGAAGCTAGGTTCAAGGATACACAGGCAGATATCAAGGCAATCAAGGCCCATTTACTACAAACCATTGGCACTGCTCCTCCTACCATCATTTTTGTTGACAATCCTCCTAATGATGCTAAAAAGGGGGAGAAAAAGAAGAAGGGATACGGAGATGGTCCATACATTGAACAAGATGCAAAATCTAAACTGATTGTAGACATCCCTAAGCCAGATGGGTCTAAAAAGGTTGATGTATCTCAAAATGCCCTTGATGCTGCAAAAGCTGGCATAAAAGAGACCTTGGAGATAAAAGGGGCCAAAAGGTTTGAGCAGGAGAAGAAAGTTTTAATGGAGATGGAAGAACATGATACTTCTGAGCCCAAGGATGATCAGGAAAATCCTAAGCCTAAAAGAAGGCCTACTAGAAAAGTAAGGCAACCCAAAATCACACCTCCCAAATCCACAAAACACACTCCTCTACCTCCCAAAAGCTCCTCTCATCAATCTTCCAAACCAACAGATGTTAAGACACCTGTTGTATCAACAGTTGTTGATACTTCAGTTGTTTCAACAGATGTTAACCCAACAACTGCCACCACTACTACCATTAACACTCAATCCACTGCCCTACCAAAAAAACATCCTCACCACCACCAACACCACCTGCCAAAAAGCAGAAGATAACAGTTGATACATCAACTGTTGTAATGGCAACTTTGGTTGAAACACCAGTTGTTTCAACAACTGTTAGTCAAACACCAACTACTTCAATCACCACCACTCAACCCACAAAAACACCACCAACCTCTCCTAAGCACAAAAGGAGAAGGGTAACAAATGTTATACTGGAAGATGATACCTCCTCAACTCAAACATCCACACAACCACTGTCCCTTGTCACTATCCCAAACCCTGTTCCATTATCATCAGCTCAAGTTTTGAATACAAGCACTGCTATGGTTCCTGTGGGATTACAATACCCATTGGACCTTCCAACAGTAAAAAAGGAGATAAAATCTTTCTACTCTGAAGATGGCCCTCCAAAAAGGAAACTTCCTTCCATCCAAGGTTATCCTTTCCCAAGAAACATTAAAGAGTATCTCAAAATAAAAGCTCAACAAGCAGAAGACATATCTAAAAGAGATACAGAAGGAAAGTCTGATAAAGAGATTTAGAGAAATCTGCAATACCTGCTCACAAAGGTCAGAACTTTAGAATAGTTCTCGAAAGACCTTTGTCAAAAACTGTCTAAAAGAGATGCTGAAAGTATGAGAAAAGATTATCTTGATTATATCATAGCTTACAAGAAGTACAAGGCTGAAAGGTACCAGTACAAAGAATGGACCATCAGTGAGTTAGAAAAAGAAACAGCCAGAATTCAAGATATGATCAAAAACAAGGTAAAGCAGACTCCTCCAATCTGGGCCAAATATAAGAAAAATGTGCCAGAAAGAACTTTGCAGCTGAAGAGAATGAAAGAAGAGCTAATAACAGCTGATTATGGGTCAAGGAACCAAGTGACAAGGTGGTCAGAGGAAAAAGTGTTGGCCACTTATAAAAAGTTGGAAGAGCTGAGAAAAAGGGATCCCACTGCTCCTCAAAAGCCTGATTACCTTGAAGCAGTGGTTCCAGTCAAGCCACAGAAGTTACCCATCAGGAAACCCACTTGCTGCCATCCTTTATCAAAGAAGGAAACAAAAGAAGATGGATACAACACCAATATCAAAAGAAGACCAAGTTTCAGAAGAGTATATCATGAAGATGGTTCTTCAGACACTTATGGAAGAGAAACAAGGCTCAACTCAATCTCAAGACACTGCCCAAGTTGTCATCACCAGGCCACAATCTCCAAACTCATCAGTAATAAAGACTCTCCCAAGAAACCCATTGGATTCAAAAATACTAAAGTGGAAATCTGATAAACAGACCCATGTATTGACTCTACTCAAATCCAATGGTAAGGTGAAGCATATATCAAGGGAACAAGCACTTGGCCTGGGTGTTGAAGATCTACAGGATATCCTTGAGCTTTCCCTGTGCAGGGATAAGGATGATACAAGTTCCATGGACTTTGAATTACAATTCAAAGGACAAGTCAGGGAATATTTGATGAGGCAATAAAAATCCAAGAATAATGAAGGGTTATGGCATCATCTGTTCCAGGGGGAGATTGTTCGGATTAAACCCTACCAAAGGTGATAAAGCAAAAACTGGATCAGATCAGTGGATTCACATAAGCAGTGATTGAAACAGTTCTTTCCCCTTGGAAGTGGCCCTTACAACTGATGGTCTCTATCTACTGTCCGTCTACAACAACTGTTGGTCTTCAACAACTGATCAAGTCTAAATACTGTTGAAGTGCAAGAACTGATGCTCAATCTACTGTCATGGTTCAAGTACTGCTGAAGACACAAAGCACTGCTAGGAGTATAACAGTGGAATGAGAAGCAGTAGTTTAGCTTGTCTTTGTATTTATTGATTATCAGTAGTTTGTAATAGCAGTAGTTGTATAGGTCAGTGGTTACAGGTTGTTAGGAGGTTAGATGTCACTTTCATGGTGACGTCAGCAAAGATGCCACAGTGGTTTGTTCAGTTCTATAAATAGAACAGTACCCTGTACTGTTCTATTAGCTCTTTCATCACAAGTCATTCTGTACGAACATTCTCTGTGAACTCAGGCTGAGGGGGAGATTGTACGCATTCATGCAAGTGTAATTGAATCTTATAATAAATATAATCATTCAATTCTCTGTTAAACATGTGTGTTGAAAGCTATTCTCCTATTTGATTGTGTATTAAAAGTTTGTTTCCATTTTAATTCCGCTGCACTTAATCATTCATATTCATAATTATCAAACAAAATCACAATAATAAGAAACTCAGATCCTAACACATTGATTGTTTGCGAAACAATTAATTTTGTGAAAATAATTGGTGACGTATAAAGAGTTAGATGAGTAATAATTTATTATTAGATAATAAATTAAAGGGTCATTTTATTAAGAATAAAATAAAGTCAAAGAGTTTTGTCTAGTGGTTTAATATTAACGGAAATTAATTGTTACTTGACGAAAACGAGGAATAATTATTATTGGATAATAATTAAAGATAGTTGTTTTATTAATAGATAATAATACAAAGCTCAAAGTATTGACCGGTAATTAGTCTAGGATTAGTTACTTGGAGTGGAAACTAAATGTTAGCGGGCTAGAGTGTAATTAAGTTATCTATAAAAAGAACCTTAATCCCGAACCCTAATTGCATCATAACACAAGAGGCAGGAGATTTGTGATTTGGGTTAGTAGCGGAGCCATTCGTTGCATCCATAGTGCTAGTCTTCGATTTTCGTCAAGGTATAACCTTAAACCCGATATGATTGTGTTTTTATATAATTATTTGAATAGACTGTAACTGGATCGCTGGTGGGGTACTAAAACTCTTGTATCCTTGGAAGACGTTGGTATCTTACCATCGCCAACGATGAGTGCACTTACCCAACGTGAATTGTAGTGCGATAGTTTTATATCACAGTTTTTATAAATATTAAAACTTGAACTAGTGCATAAAACAACTAAAATTAATCATATTTTTTATAAGCACACCGAACCACATCAGTAACTATAGAACTAATGGCGGAATAAAGAACTCTTATGGACTTTCTACAACCAACCTTGGATAATTGTGGGGCAACAATTGCCGCCAGAGGGGTGAACGCAAACAACTTTGAACTTAGATCACCTCTTATCCAAATGCTTCAAAACTCGTCTACTTTCTATGGCCTACCTGATGAATACCCACACCTCCATATTTCCAACCTTTTGTAAATATGTGAGACTTTTAAAATTGATGGAGTTTCGGATGACGCCAGTAGACTCTGCATGTTCCCTTATTTTTTTCAAATAATTATAACTTTTTTATGTTTTAATCTTTAGTATAAGTATGATATGGCTATATAAAAATTAAAAAAAAAACAAACATGTTTTACCTTTTATGAAACCTTTAAATCTATATGATAGATACTTCACTAATTACCTGTTCAAGTGCTTTCCCAGTGTCTGCGATAGTGTGCTTTGTTCGTTACCACATCGTGTAGACATCCCTCTAGCGTGTGTGTATAGGATTATTTCGTGAAAAAGCCACAAAAAACTTGATAATTAAAGAAACCACTACAAACCAATTGATTATTTTTTTAACCTCTTTTGAATATACACTTGGGCCTGTAAACGAACCGAACGTTCATAAACTATTCATGAACTTGTTCGGCGGGAAGTTCATTTATGTTCGTTTATTTAATAAACGAATGGACACGAACAATTTTTTTTTCATTTAATTAAATGAACGAACATGAACACACCTTGTGTTCGTTCATTTATGTTCATGAACGTTCGTTTAAATTTTAGTAAATACATAAATAGTTAGATTTATATAAATATTAGGTTTTCTAACTACTTATACTAACATGACTAATTAGTATATTTATGAACTCTAATTTAGATGTGTTTTCAGATGAATTGTAATATATTAGACTTGTTTATTCAATCATGTTAATTTATGTTTGTTTATGTTTATTCAAATTTGTTCAGTTAATTTTTTTTCGTTTATGTTCGTTTGTGTTCGTGAACTGTTCGTTTAGGCTTTAAACGAACGAACATGAACGAACACAAACATGCCCGATATCTTAATGAACGAACACGAACAAAAAATGTGTTCGATTATATGTTCGTGTTCGTTCGGTTCGTTTAAAGGCCTATATACACTTAGTATTGTAAAAAATATATGTCGTTTTCAAAGCGACATATATATGTAGCTCATGAAGTTACATATATGTATTTCATGAACTACATATTGTTTTTTTTTATTTTGTTACAGTAAAGATTAATAACATATGAAAATAAATAAAAAATTTGTTTAAACGTCGTTTTCCGAAAATTTCTAGTATATTTTAGGTTTTCTTATGATTCATTCCCACGGTGTAATATTTGTAAGATAACTCTTCTTTCTAAGAATACTAAAAAAGTTCATACGACGTATATATAGCACGCAGTTGTTTTCTCACGAATCATGAGTTTTCTTATAATCCTCCCCTACATACAAATACATATATGTTTATTGCAAGAAAAGCTAAATTATTCCGAGAACAAAAAGAATATTCCTTAATTGTTTATTTATTTTTTAGCAATATATTACATTTTTATATACATTAATTCTTACTTACAAATGTATGTTTTTACATGGAAACCTAAAACTATTTTCATATGTTTTTTTTCACTTTTAAACATTTACCTATACTACACATATGGTTCATACCCCAAACTCACACACATAAAAGACACCCTCATACATTATGTATGAGAATTACTCCTTGAGTTTATTAAAATGAAAATGGGTACAAAGGACTTCTACTACTTTACTATTATACTAGTGAGAAAGCTCGCACGTTGCGGCGGTATACCGACTGATATCATCTTTATTTATGATATGTATTATAAATGTTGACTTTTAAGCATGAAGTTTGTTAGTTACAAAACCCAACATGTCACTCTTATCTTATAAAACCGAACATGTGAGTTTTGATAAATAAACTTAAAATGCGTAACAATGGTTGGATGAAAGAACAAATATAGCATATCACCTAGGACTGAATAAAATTAACTAGAAATCAGTATCATAAATGAAACCTAAAGTTAAGGTGTAATCGTTGTTGGCCTGCAGTTTGCATGGTTTGTTTCACATGGTTTATCTTTTAAAGTTTTCAACTCCACGAGGAGTTTGGTTTTGATCACTTGTTATATAAATATATGTTTGAAATATTATTAATTTTATACATTTATCTGATAATCGTAAAATATTGATAAGTAGTACTGATGAAAAATTTTATACATTTATCTTAATTATAGGTTACAAATGTGCCGAAATCACTAAAGTGCCCCTAAAGTGTCTTAAATTTTTGGGAAATGCGCAAGTTTACACCCTCTAAAATAGTTTGGCTCTCTTGTACATGTTGCTTCAAAATGTGTACACAATGTAAAATTACCAAAAGGGTAAAAATCATAGTTCTCTTAATAAGGTAGTATAGATTATTTATATTTATGCATACTACTAAATCATGAAAATCCCAAAGGTTGCATGTCTAACCTTTAATTTAATTAATTAATTTCTTTAATTATTATAAAACTTTTATTTAATTCTTTAATTTAATTCAATTAATGGAAGACATAAGTGGGCATGGATTCTATGGATGAAATGTCTAGATTACCCTCAAAGTGTCTTAAAACTTTGGATAATGTCCAAGTTCCCCCTCTAAAATGGCTTGCTTCATTTGTACATGGTGCTTCAAGATTTGTACATATGGCAAAATTACGAAAAGGGTAGAAAACCCAGTTCTCTTAATATATTATTATGAGTAAATTTCAAAGTTCGTCCTTTATGTATGTCTAATATATCAAAGTATGTCCTTTATCTTTAATAAGCTCAGAAAACATCCTTAATGTTTGAAAAACCAATCAGGTTATGTCCTTTACCCTAAACCTTGTTTGTTTTCCCAGTTAAATCAGGTCACGTGAGAAGCACATGAGGGTATATTGGTCTTTACCTTAATACTAGAAAAATAAAATTATAAAAAATTCAAATCTTCTCTCTCTTAACTATAAGTTTCATAATCTGCATATTATATCTTCAAAACTTCAAACAAAACCCAGATCTTCAAAACACCTGTCTCTCTCATAAATCTTACTATCTTTCTCTCTCTAAGTTCTCTCTCTAAAAACTTCCTGCTGCTACAACCATTCTACCACCACCATCACCATAAACAACAATCTTTGTTCTCCACAATCACAACCCGGTCGTCGCCTCCCGACCATCACAACCACCCGGCCACCACCACCAATCTTCTCAAATCTCAGTTCTGTGACACCATCGGACCATCACCACCACCCGGCCACCGCCTCCCTTTAAGCACCGACGCCACCGCCTCCCTTTAAGCACCGACGCCACCGCCTCCCTTCAACACCTCTGCCACTGCCTTCCTTTAAACACCTCCGCCACCGCCTCTCACCATGGTTGAGATCTATACCTGCAACTACCGGTTCAGATGGATCATCCATTTCATCACTCGGATCTGCACAAAACACACCTTTGTAACCACACACATTTGACCCGATCCATGAGTTTAGTAACCCATTTGGATCACTTTTAATAGCTGATTTCCAAGCTTGAAGGGCAATATAAGCATTTTTGAGATTTGAAACTGGAGATGATGATGATGGGTTTGGGTAGCTAACTCCGCCGCCTACCCAGCCGCCGTCGTCGCCGACACCGACACCAACTCCGACACCGCCGCCAACTCCGACACCGCCACCAACTCCGACACCAACTCCGACACCGCCGCCAACACTGAATGAGGCAGCATTGACGGTGGTTTTGAGGAAAATAAGGATTAAGGAAAGTGAAAAAAGGAAAGGTTTTTGGTTCATTTGTGTAGTTGGGTTTTGTTGGAGTAAGAGTTGTTTTGTATTTACAGAAATGGGGGAGATGGAGGTGGGTCTTGAATTTAATGATTTTGCATTATTGTTATTATTCTTCTTGGATTTTACGCAGGATTGAAAGATGGAGAAGATGATGGTGGGGTTTAGGGTTTTTATAACATGACACAATAATTGTTAGGTAGAATGACATTAATGCCCTCATGTGCTTCTCACGTGACCTAACTTAACTGGGAAAACAAACAAGGTTTAGGGTAAAGGACATAACCTGATTGGTTTTTCAAACATTAAGGATGTTTTCTGAGCTTATTAAAGATAAAGGACATACTTTGATATATTAGACATACATAAAGGACGAACTTTGAAATTTACTCTATTATTATAGATTATAGATATAGATAATAGTACAACTTTCAACATTTGTAAGCATTGTGGTTTGTACATTATGCTTAACCTCTCTTTTGCTTTTTTTAAGCCACGTGGGCTGGTTTCTTGACTTTTGTGGCATTGTTTGGTTGTTTTCTATACAAACAATGGGTTGGTTTCTTGACTTTTGTGGCATTTTTTGGTTTTAAGCACAACTCCAGATATCTCTTTCTCTCTCTAACTTTATATCTCTTCTCCTTTTCTCTCTAATGTTTGAGGTAAACCCTAAACAAACACACACATATGTGTGTAAGTAGAGATGATGAGAGATATAGAGAGTGTGGCAGACTGATTAGCATGGTGGCCGGCCACCACGTACGGTGGCGGAGCCAAGACGGATTTTGTGGAACCTTGTATTGTGTGTTTGTGTAAGATATGGTTTGTTTTTTTAGCTTTTGTGGGTTTGTTTTGGCTTTAAATCAGATTTACATCTATAAAATCAGATATCCTGACCAACTACCTGTTCTGGTAACGGAGTGACGGAAGAAATGTGGTGGAACCACAGTGGTTGTGTGGTGGCGCCTTGTCAGCGCTGCCGTTTGTAGGATTGTTGGTTTTTATTTGATCGACTGTTTTGGAAGGTTGTTGCATGCGAGTGTTCTATCCGGTGATGATGATGGCTGCTACTTGGCATGGCAAGTCCGTTTGCAACCGTAGCGGCACTAAGCCGTGCTTTGTTGATTATCGTGATGAGGTTGTTTGAATCTGAGCTTCTTTTTTACTTTTTTCAACTTTAATTTAGTGGCTGTGTTGATGGTGGTGGTTGTGTTGTTTGTTGATGGTGGTGGGTTTGGTTTTGACAGTTGTGGTGTTGGCGATTGTGATTTGTGGTGGCTATTGTTGTGATGATTTTGGTGGTTTTAATCTACCATGAAAATAAAAATTTAAACATAGTTAGATATATCTGAAAATTGTGAAGTTACATGGGAAAAGGAATTGATGGTATCATCACGGGTAAATAATCAAGAATGGTTTATGGTGTAATTATTTGTACCAAAATAGATTTACTATTTTAATGATTGTGATTAGCAAATATACTTTATAGATTACCCTAATCTAACTTTCCAGAAAAAAGATCCGTTAATATATTTTAACACCCTGATACAATAGCTGAAATATTTTCAAGCCCCCGCTGCATTGTGACGGACTACCTTTCTAGTTTATAGTAAAAACAAACACATGCACATGGCGACATTTTCCTACTTCAATAACCAACACTTAGGCCACCCGTAATGGGGCGGAATATCGCGACCAAGTAGAGCATAGCGCCCGGCCACACCGCTACCGCCGGCGCTATGGGCTGAAATTTTCGGATTCTCGCGGAGGTGATAACGGGTGAAAAGTGGTGATTTAAAAAAAGTGATCGTTCAAAAGTCACATAAATTAAAAAAAAATATTTCTTTTAAATTTCTATAAATAATCATCCGTTTCACCCATTTTTTAAACACCAACACACTCCCAAACCATCTTATCTCTATCTTTATTTTATAAAAATCTAGGTTTTTATACAATGCATCCCTTCAACCGCGGTTTTTTTTTTTTTTTTTTAGCAAACAACCAAAATAAAACCGTCTTTGGAATCGAATCCGGGAACTATTTTTCGGGCTCATGGGTAGAGAGGATAGCTACCGACCACCGGATTCAATATCGGGAAAGTGGACCGATAACAAAAAGTGTACAAATTTTCAATCCGTTTACTAACGGGTAAAAAATGGATGGAAAAGTGGCCATAACAACGAGGACATTACACAGGCCGCCTTAATAGAAAACCAAGCCGCTCAAGTTAATTTCCCATACTTGAAGTGTTGGCAAATTTTTCGTAATAGCGCCAAATGGGCAAACGTCCCTACCACGGTAGGAACTACTTCGGGTCTGTCGGAAAATAAAAGGCCGTAAAAGAGATCGAAAACCACCGAATCGGTTGAACCCGAAACGCCAACATCCGACGCTCGAAACACGGACGCAAATGATGTTAATCCGTCATTCACCGGGGAGGAAGGAGCGGAAGAGCTGGCAGAAGAGCTAGCTCGACCCGCCGGAAGAAGAAGCGGTGCAAGATCGAGGAGGTCGGAGTCATCATCGGTGCCATCCGACTTGACTAATGCCTTTTCGGAGATAAACCAACACCTTAAAGACATACACGACCTTGGGGCTCAACGTATGGAAGAGAACCGTGAAGGGACCAGATTATGCGGGATAGACAATGGGCTTAAGACTTTGAATTCTACTCGAAACCGCATGACCACCTAACCGGAAAAGCGTTGAAGATGGTGCTACAACAAAAGGAGAGAATCGAAAAAAAAGTATAATCTTTGAGTTTTTTTATTTTATTGTAATGTTTTTTTATTTTTGTAGTAATGTTTTTTAATTTAATGAAATGGTTTTTTATTTTATAAAGTTAGAAATTACTTATAAAAATTGAAAATTAATAATTGACTAATGATGACTAAGGGGTTTTATGATTACACCCTCTTGTGATATAAAGCCCTATAAAGTTCCCCTTTTACGCGTTTCATCACTTGTCGCATAACTCCCCCTAAGAGGCTTTATGACTGCACATGGTCTTAGGCCAGGGGGTGTGGTATAGCACTCTTGGCCAAATAATCAATTTTAGCGCCCCATAGCCACCCCGTGGGCGCCAATGGAGGGGGCGCCATGGAGAGGGCTCCATTGCAGTAACGAGCGCTAGAGGGGGGGGGGGGTGCAGGTGGAACCCATTCTTTTCAACCAATCAATTTTTTGCTCTTTATTTTTGTTTAATATGGGGTTTTAAACCATTGAATGCAAGTTAAAGGAAGGGGCTTTAAACCACACCCTCGGCCTTAGGGTGAAAGGGTTGAACCCCTCATGAGATGGGGTAAACTTTACATCCACCCAATCATCTATTGATATGTCAATTTCCCTCTCTAACTTTCCTCTTGCCCAAAATAACATAAGGGGTGGTTCACCCAAATATTTTTTTTTAAAAAAAAAAGGAAAAAGTGAAAGAAAAAACTATGACTGGTTGAAAGAGAAGGGGCCCACCAGATATTCCCTCATTCTCCTCTTCCCTCATGCGGTGATAGTCATCGATTAAATCATCACCGTGCGGCAATCGGGGGACGGCGGTGGAATTGCCGGCAAATGGGGACACCGAACACTATGTTCCCGAGTCTAATTTAACAGGGGGAGGGGAAGAAAAATTTTCTCTCCTAATCTCTACAATTTGAGAGGATGAATATGTGGTCATATTTTCTTCCCTTTTCCCTCCCATCCCCCTGTTAAATGAAACTCGGGAACACGGATTTTTAATATTTTCATCTCTTTTTCCTCCCCTCCCCTATTAAATGAGACTTGGGAACAAAGTGGAAGTGTTTGCTGCACCCACCCCTCTTTCAAGTATGCATTTACCCGCGTTCCCATGATCTACTTTCGGACCCGCTAGCTACTGACTTGACTCGAACTCAATCCGAACCAACCTAAAACATCAAGATTAATCCAAATTGAATTTTGCTTGTAATCTTTCTTGCGTCTTGGCATAACCGATCTTCTTGCTTAATCCAAATTGGATTTTCTTTCTACTTGTTACGAGCCACGCATGACTCAATACTTGCTACACGAACTCCGTAGGTAAGTTCTTGCTCTACAAATTCTTGGTCGGTCTTTCTTTCTTTCTGAACGGTTTTTTCGGTCTTCTTTCTTTCCTAGCTAATTATTAGCCAACTTTCTTTCTTTCGCTCTACTGCTTTGGTCTCGGTCTCTGGTTCACAAGTTTGGTCTGAACTTTCTTCGGGCTAAGATCCGGTTTCGGTCTTTCTTTCTGGTAGGGTGAACTGTCGGTCTCGGTCACGCCGTTCGGTCTGTCACGGCTTCAGTTCTCTTCTTGCGCCTTGCAATCACCAATGCTTTCTTCCGGCGAGGCGACGGTCTTTGCTGCTGTGGCAGCTGGTCTTCACACCTCCTGTCGTGATTCACATTGAACGCCCACATCGAATTAAAGGAGGTTGACTAACCAATGTATCGCCTATGTGTTATAGACATGAGATATAAAGTAGTTAAACGAGTTAATGTTTAATACTTAATTGTTTTCTTGCAAGTAATATTTGTGCGTTGCTTTGTTCATGTGCCATTTGATGATAGCACCCAAGGTTCAACACATTAGACTATGGGGTATGGGGCTTGGGTTGGGGCGTGGGTTGGGAGAAAACGCCCAAGCCACCACCCCGGGTGGGCTTGGGTTGGGGCGTGGCCCTTGGGGTCACCCCAACCCCCAACATCCCCTATAAATGTATCTCCAAACCCCACCGGCTACCCCATCCCAAACCATCGCTGTCCACCGCTACCCCACCGGCTAACCCACTTGATCCCACAAACCCGCTACCCCACAAACCCGAAGAAGATGGCCTCTTGGACCCACGAAGAAGAATTGACTCTCGTCACAAGCGTCGTTGACGCTATGAAGGGGCGACAACCCGGCCAAACACGATATTGGCCGGAAGCATTCGCAAGCTACCGATATAACGTCGGACACGACCGGCACAACCTCAACGCGTGCCAACATAAATGGCGCGAGCTACGGCCCAAGCTCGATCGTTTCAAGGCCTACTACGAAGCCGTTCCGAGCGGCGAGTTAAGCCACAAGGACCGGGTGGCGGTGGCGAACATTGAGTTTCGGGGCAAGGAGCGAAGGCCGTTCGACAAGCTCGCGCTTTTTGAAATTTACCTAACGCTCTAGGTTTTTTTATTTATTTTGTAATCGTTTTTAGTTTTTTTTTTGTAATTTTTAGGTTTTTTTTAATTTTGTAATCGTTTTTAGGTTTTTTTTTTATTTTGTATTAATAAAATTTTAGGTTTTTTATTTAATGTTGTATGTATTTTTTTTAATTTTTTGTAATTTTTTTTTAATAAACTGCCAAGCCACGCCCCCAACCCAAGCCCCGCCATACCCCACGGACACGGCACTCACCAATGGGGGGGGGGGGACTCCAACTCCACATGTCAACTCATGCCCTCAACCCAAGCCCCACCATACCCCACGTTCTTAATCCAATCTTTTTTTTCTTTTAAGGCTGCATGCATCACCTAGTCTAGATATATATTTAACTAACTAACTAACTGTAATAAATTAGTTAACTTTATCTGATGTCCTTAGCTCCATTCAATGTCATATTTGAGGGAAAATGTGTAAACAAAGTCAAAAGAAAACAAGTTTTTGAATAATGTAGAGACTGAAAGTTGGCAGATACAAATAACAAGTTTTCAAACTTAGAGAATTTTATACTAATTAGCCATGTCCAAACCTACTAAAAGGTTGGAGGAGAGTACTGGTCCCCAATAGGGGTGTTCATCGAATCGAATATTGAATTTTCGAATTATTCGAATAATTTTTACTTTCCCTTGAATTCGAATTCGATTAAAACATACCGAATTCGATTCGAATTCGTATTCGAATAAAAAACCCAATTCGTATTCGATTAAAAATTCGAATCGAATTCGAATAAATTCGATTTGATTCAGGTTCTTTTAAAACATGTAAAAAACTATCAAAATGAAACATAAATTCTAAAACATCCATAAAGCACCATATCAAATTAAAATTTTCTAAATAAAGCACCACAAGTCTAAACTCAAAACAAGAAGTCGGGAATAACCACTCCACATTACAAGTTAATATTTTTAGGGTTAGAAACCTGTTGATAGATTTGTTACTTAGGTTTAGTTATGAGTCATGTAGTGGGTTTGGTAACGGGTAATTTTAATAGTTGAAATAAATTTTGAAAATAATTTATAGTATAGCCCAATAAAAGTTATATATGTATTATATATAAAAATAAAAAAAAAATGTATAATTTTTATTCGAATTTCGAATCGAATCGAATTTGAAACTATAAATTCGTATTCGATTTACTTGACTCGAATTGAATCGAATTCGAATTCTTAAAATCGAAACGAATTCTTGATAATTGAATCGAATTTAATCGAATTTCGAATTTTTCGAATTCGAAACGAATTCTGAACATCCCTACCCAATACTTTCTTTATGACCCGAACTTAAATGACAGTATAAACTATTCATATTTGTTCTGAACATCCCTACCCAATACTTTCTAGTCTGTCCATGTCTACTGATGTTTAATAACTTTTTTTTGCTAAGTTATACGAATTTCTGCATATATATCAACAAAGTGATAATAGTTTAAGTTATATGTGATTCTATCATAAGATTGATTTCTTTTTTATTCAAAAAATTGATTTAGAAACAAAAAAATAATAATAATAATAACTTACACAGTCAAAGACGTGTCACGTTATATTTCACTCAGATGATAATGTTCTCTCTCAAGATTTTTTTTAATTATATAGTAAGAACAATAACAAATAATAATTAATAAGTATTCCAATTTTTGTTATAACAAGATAAATAATTAACACAAACATTTCAAATGAGTAAATGATTTAGGGAGACTATTAAAAAAACACCCTTAAAGAACCCGTATAACTTGATAGAACACATGAATTCATGAAATATGCAACTTATTTATTGTTGTGACATGTGGGCTAATAAAGGAAAAGCCTTTTGGACCTGTTGGCTAACTAAAAATGATATTAGACCTGTGGGTACACTAGAAAACGTATTGGGCTGAGGTTGCATAGGTCTCCCCTCACTTCCTTGTGAATCCGGACAACGGACACACCACAACTGATGTCCACGGTGCATATACTCATCGTGCATTCACGTGCATCCTGGGTTCTAAAGGAACTATGAAACACAAAATAGGGTATAATAGTTTAATCTTGATCAGCCTATGAATCTTCCTGTCCATCTAGCGATCACTTAAAGATGGTTAAGCAAGACCTGATGGAGTCCAAACATAAACATGTCTACACATACATCTTAAGACTACTTGGAGGGGAGGGGTTCAAAGGGAGAGCATTAAGCGAAACGTGGCTGACACGCAGGAGAAGGGGTTTTGCCCTTCAAGCCCCAAAAACCATGGGGTGGTGTGGGCGTGGAAACGCCCCAACTTTTTTATTGTTTTTTTTTTAAATATAAACTACCCACTAATCAAATTGTGCCAACACACCCCCCATGCCAGTGCCGCGCCACTATTCGTGGCGGTGTGCCCGACGTGGAGGGGGTTCCACGCCACAACTAGGGCTGTTCACGAGCCGAACCTAGCCGAGCTAGGGCAAAACTCGGGCTCGGCTCGATTATAAACCGAGCTGGCTTGGCTCGGTTCAGATTTGAAACCGAGCTGGAAATCAAGCTCGGCTTAGTTTGGCTCGATTTTGAAAAGAAAACTTAATATATGGCTCTTAAAATTCAGTAATCTAAAATATTATTCAATAATTTAAAAGAACATATCCAAAATAAGTTCAGCCTAATACATTACAAGCCAAAATCAAGTTTAACAACACAAAGTACGTTCTTAATTTCAACGAAATACAATATAAGTTCATTAGACTGCGGGGTATGGGGCGGGGGTTTGGGCGTGGGTAGGGGGAAAACGCCCAAGCCACCATCCCGGGTGGGCTTGGGTTTGGGCGTGGCCCTTGGGGCTTGGGTTTCAAGCCGGGCGTGGGGCGGGTCTAGCATGCTGACATGGCGGGTTGTGAATGGCCAAACCAAACTAGCCGTTGGGCTAGCCGTTGGCATAGCCGTTGGGTGATATTAAATTTTTTTTTCCTTTATAAATACTTTACCATATTTATCATTTTTCTCACACAAAATCAAACACATAAAACACAATCTCGCCATGAGTTCTTCAAGTTATACTGAATCGTCATCATCATCTGACGATGGTGCGGAAATATTTCTACAAACGATCGCGACGGTGGTGAAAGCTATCGTTGAAAACGAAGAGGAGGTGGAAGAGAGTCAACAACCTAAACGCAGGAGAAGGTACATCGCTCGTGAACGTCTCACCGCTAACGATTTGTTGGCAAAAGGTCACGGCCGCACTTAGGCAGTTAGCGTACGGCAATAGTTCGGACATTATGGATAACTATTTAAAAATTTCTGCACGTGTAGCTAGAGAAAGTCTTCACAACTTTTGTTCGTGTATTCTAGAACTCTATAGGAAAAGATATTTGAGAAAGCCCTCGTTCAGTGACATGCAACAATTATTGGAACATCACGCAGATTATCATGGGCTACCCGGGATGCTAGGTAGTTTAGATTGTATGAAATGGGCTTGGGAAGTTTGTCCTACCCAATGGCAAGGCGCTCACACGAGTGGATTTCACGGGAGTCCAGCCATCATGCTTGAAGCGGTTGCGTCCCAAGATCTTTGGATATGGCATGCGTTCTTCGGTATGCCAGGTTCACATAATGATATTACCATCATAAACCACTCGCCCCTTTTCAATGATCGGGTAAATGGTATAGGACCCAAAGGAACTTTCTTTGTAAACGGGGTTGAGTACGTGTATGGGTACTACCTAGTTGATGGGATTTACCCAGAGTGGGGGGGTTTTTGTAAAATCATTCACAAAACACGGTACGACAGATCTAAAGAGATTAAAGTTTAACAGGGTACAGATGGCTGCACGTAAAGACGTCGAGCGAGCATTCGGTGTTTTGAAGAAAAGGTGGCGAATATTACAAATGCCTTGTCGACTATTGGACAAGGATCAGATTGGAAACGTGATGTACACATGTATCATTCTTCACAACATGATTTTGGAGGATGAAGGTAGAGCAGTCGTTACCTACTATGATGACGATGATTCCCAACCAGGTAACGTAACAGACCAAGATAAAGCGGGTAATGAATTTTGGATCAAGTCAAGGGATATACATCACAACCTTCGATCTGATTTGGTGGAACATGTTTCAACGATTCCTGGGTTCGAAACCGACGAAGACGACGAACACGACGAAGAATGATTGTTTTTTATTTTGATAATTATTATGTTTGTTTATGTATTTAAAAAAAATGTATGTTTATTTTTGATGTAGTTATAAATATAAATATATATTAAAAAAAATGTTGATGTGGCTAGGCCACGCCAGCCAGCCAGCCACGCCCAACCCAAGCCCCACCATACCCCATTAAAACTTGGCTTTGGGTTTGTAACATTCAACATCCACGTGTCAGCAAATGCCCTAACCCATGCCCAACCCAACCCAAGCCCCACCATACCCCGCAGTCTTAGCATGGTAATCAACTTTTAAATGTGGTATAGATATCAAATTACAATTCTAATCACATGTAAATAAGAGTTAATTGCCCAGATAATCCATGTGGTTTACCCTTTTTTCACGTTTAGTCCCCACCTTTTTAAAATAACATGTTTGCTCCCTATGGTTTGCTCACTTGTTACTCGAGTAGTCCCTAAAGTGGATGAATGTTAGTTTACTCAGTTAAATCTTTATTAAATGACTAAATTGCCCTTAATGATAAAACAAATTAAATTAAATAATAATTATTAGATATATATGTGTGTGTGGGGCCCACTTATTGTTTCTCCCACAAATGAGCAGCTCCATCCATATTTTCTCCGACCAGTTTTCCCGGCCACCTTGCCGGCGACCACACCCCTCCACTACACAACCTCCACCATCTCCGCTACCCCCACAAATTTTCCGCTTGAATTAACCTACAACGTATTATAAATATATCATCAATAAATTAGAACAAACAAGTACTTAATGGTAACACAAAAACATACCGAGAAAAAAATAGGAAAACATGGCATGTTTCAGATTTCTGCTGAGCCTCACGGTATGCAGCATCAAGCTTCTTGTTTCCATTTTGTGTACTCGCCCAAACGTTATACTTGATGCTCTTATGAACATCATCTTCACTATAAGACTTGATTATAATAATACTTTGAGATTATGCATAAGGCAATGCTACTTTAACCATCCATCTCAATATAATTGTCTATTTTACAAAAATACAAATTACAACGTATTTATCAGAACTTTATATTTTTTTGGATAGCTCAACGTATTCCCCCTGATCTGGTATCGCCCGCACGCGGGTTCGATCCCCAGGCCCCCCTAAGGTCCAGCCGCACCGGAATTACCCAATATTGGAACCGGAGTGGTCTCGAACCCTTGACCTCCTGAGCGGGAACCCCGCGAAGTGGGTAAACCCTCTCACCTCCGACCAGCTGGGCTGGACATCATTGGCATCAGAACTTTATATTACTAACTACATTTTTGAGTAAAACACAATTTGCATCGCTGTGGTTTAGTGCCTGGAACACTGTTCATACCTCATAATTTTCACCATCTAAGTCCTTTTGGTTTACAAACTTGTTTCTTTACATCCCTCTTGTTATCTCTATGTTCACTCACTGTTAATATTAAAATAAGTGAACTTACATTTTTACCCCAGAGACGCAAATTGCAATTTACTTAACAGACACACTTTTCCTCTCCCTCTCCCTCTTCTCTCTATCTTTCTCTCTCTAGAAAACTACCACCCCCAACATCATCATCACTTGCACCATCGTCACAACCACCCCTATTATCACCACCACAACACCGTCATTATCACTGCCAACACACCACCCCACCAACATTTGCATTTGACTTGTAAATTAATAATATTTTAAGTCTATTGGAAAGTTATTGGAACCCGTCCGTTTTGTATCATTTTTTTTGTTTAATTTTATTTTTCGTTGAAATTCGGACCCACATCTTTTCAAGGCAATTATGGTGTAACACTGCGGTGGTGGTTGTGGTGATGGGAGTTGGTTGGTGGTGGTGGTGGTGGTTTTAAACAGAGAGAAAGAGAGAAAGAGAGAGAGAGAGAGTCAAAGATGGTGATCGTGCAGAGGTAAATGTGTCATTTCACCCACATTTTAACGTCCATTCTAACGTCAAGTACACTGAGGACGCAAAGAAAAACTTTTGTAAATGGTAAGGATTCAGATGACAAAAATTAAGTATGAGGGATTAACAGTGATCCCGCTATCAAATCATAGGGACACAAACTCTACAATTTTTTAAGGGTGTGAATATTCACACACCTGTTTGCCTATTTTCGCACCCTTCAAGACGCCTCGTATAGGCCTATACGACGCGTCTAGGGCTACTGTCTCCGACCAACCACTGAACCTCGTACCACGTCAAGTCAGTCACATCAGACGGGGCGTCTAGGCCTGTACGAGGGAGCAATACGAGGGACCAAGACGCCACCTCTAGTGCTATACGAGGCGTCCTGAGGACTGATGTGACTATGTGTCTGGCACGCGATATAAAGCAATATGTGGCGTCTAGGGCTATACGAGGCGTCTATGTTTCAAATAAATAGGGAAATGCAGAGCATTCTTCATCCACCCGAGGCATCTTCTGTTTCTTCTTCGAAAGAAGTTTTCTTCTTTGCATTCGTGTTTTTATCACTTGTGAGGTGCTGAAATGTCATCATACTGGGACGACAACTATGTCTTTAGGCAGTATTTTGGCGACTCATGGGTGCCCGAAAACGTTCCGGTAACAGTTATTAGCTTAACTGTTTTAATTACTTGTTGTTTTAATTAATTATTTACTAATGATGATACCGTTTTTTGGAGGAGTCTGGCGTTCCCGATTCTAACGAGCAAGAGGAGGTTGTGTCTAGTGTACAAGGAAAACAAAACAGACCGTTTCTAGATTTGAACACGCATCCCCCTATTGATGAAACATCCCTGTAGATGAATCATACCATGCTAGTGAACCAAGTTATCCGGCGCAACAAGGGTATCCGGATTATGGATACGGGTGTCAATATTTTTACGTGAACAACATTATCCTGATGGATACGGAGAAGACGGTGGTTATCAGCAATTCATTTCCCCGAGTGGTCCTTACGTTCAACAAAACTATCCGGACGTTGGAGGATATGGTGGATATGGTGGTGAGGCACCCCCCATCCCGGACAATCCGTACTTAAAAAAGCAGGTATCAATTTTATTTTGTTACGTTAGATAGATTAATTGTTATTATTGTTAAAATTGTTATTATTATTATTATTATTATTAATATTGCTATTATTGTTAAAATTGTTGTTGTTGTTATTATTATTATTATTATTATTGTTATTATTGTTAAAATTTTTATTAATATTATTATTGTTAAAATTGTGATTATTATTATTGTTGTTATTATTATTATTGTTGTTGTTATTATTATTATTATTATTATTATTATTATTATTATTATTATTATTATTACAGGTTTTCAACTCTCTAGATGAACTAAAGAAATGGGCACAAGAAATGGCAAACGCGGATGGTTTCGTTATTGTGACCCGTCGATCAAAGAAAATCGGGGGAAGGACCGGGAGGGTATGGCTTGAATGTGACCGTGGTGGTGAGCACCATACTACAACAACAGTTAGAAAAGCCGGAAGCAAAAAACACCGGTTGCCCGTTTTACCTGCTAGCTGTGCGAGACCATCCGTATGAAACCTGGGAGATAAAAAGTGGAAATATTGAACATAAGCACGAACTTTGTGAGGACCTGTCGGCTCACGCGTTTATGCGAAGGTTTACTCCAAGCGAAAAGAAACTGATCGAGCAGTTGACAGCTCAAAACATGGAGCCGCGCAAATTTTTTCAAATGATAAGGAAGTAGGACCCTGACAGGTTTCATGTTCAGAAAGATGTTCAATACGCTGTACAGAAGATTAGAGCCGAACAAAGAGACGGATTGACTCCCATGTAGTCACTAGAAAACATGCTGATAAATAACGAATTTATTTATGAGACACGGGAGGAACCCGGAACAGAGGCCGTAACAGAGATATTCTTTCTTCATCACTACTTGAGTGAAATGTGGCGTGCATTCCCCCACGTCTTGTTGATCGATTTGACATACAAGACAAACATATAAAATATGCCATTTGTCCAGATTGTTGGTATGATGCCTAGCAACCATTCATTTTGTATCGCGCATGCCATTATCTGTAAAGAACGGAGTGATAACTTTGTATGGGTGCTTGAGAGGATCAAGTCAATGTTGGATGAATGTATGGAGCCACGTGTGATTGTAACGGATAGAAAACTGGCCCTAATGAGCGCATATGCTAAAGTCTTTCTAGACGCCTCCAGGCTAAATGAGGGTCATTGTGTGAGTCGAAGGGGAGGATTTCACATGTTCGTGACCCATTGTACAGGTACGTACGTTTATTACAGTAACTATTGTGGTTATTTTTTTTTATTAATTTCTGTTTCTGTATTTCGCTAACATTATCTGCAGGTATATACATAGGATACTCGCTACTTCTATTACAGGTCGCGACTACAGCCGTGAGTGGTGTACGAGCACATATCTTTTTTTGTTTTATTGTTTGTTGTACAGGAGGCCGTGCGCACTAGCACACGGTCTAGCCCAGTACTTCGCCTCTGGCCATCACCGGCAGGAACGCGGATTTTTGTATGGCGTCGTGTACGTGACCGTCATTGCCCGTTCATTGGGCCTCGTACCGGAGGAGGACCCACATTTACTAGCGCACATAGCGCCGACGTGGATGGGTTTTCAGACGTTGTGGGGGATGGGACTGATTAAGAGGTTCGACGTCCTTGGCAAGCGGTTTAAAACCTGCGCAGGTCTTTTATTTCTACCGCAGAACCTACCAGAGCAGTTCAGTCTAGTCTATCCTCCGCCAGATCCTACTGCAGCGGTCGTGCAGGACCCTCCGGTGGATTTAGACGGTCCAGCGATGCCACAACCACCACCACCCCCGGGGTGCCTCAGTTTCCACGTCACGTTATTCCAGGTCATGCCGCAGGAGCTGCAGTACATCCGCAGATACGAGCCGAGCTTGACATGCTGAATGATTTGACAGGTTGGTTGGTTCAGACCGAGCAGGATAGATGAGAGAGAGAGAGAGAGAGAGAGAGAGAGAGAGAAAGAAAGGGGTTACCCCCATACCGCTCCCACCATCTCGAGCACCACATCAGCAGCAGCTAGATCCAGATTCGGACCCTGAGGCATAGACCAGCTACGTGGATATATTTTGGTATTTAGTGTTTAGTTGTAGTTTTTATTTTTGTTATGGATGTACAAACTTATCTTATTTATGTTTGTTTTCAGTTAATTTGGTTACTTAATGATTGTTTGTCTTAAATTGATATAATACGGAAACAATATATGTTTTGAATATAATACAGAAACAATATAATTTTCAAAATGTTAAATAATATTTAAACGAGATAATATTTTAATGGTAGGATAATATTTGAAAAATTAAATGTTAAAAACAATATAATACTTAAACAATCGAATATATTTAAAGAGCCGATCTTGTTTCTATAGTGCAAAAAATAAAACTTTCTTTAAAAACACAAAATTTTTCACTCAAAAAAACATCACCTCCAAAAACTATCAAAATACCACACCAAAACACCTCTTCTTTCAACTAAAAAACACCCAACACCTGGACGCCTCGTATAGGCCTGTACGAGGCGTCTAGGGTTCTTAAACTTTGTGCCTGACATCCCCTGCAGACCCTCTTGAATTCTGTGCTTAGACGCCCCGTATAGGCCTATACGAGGCGTCTAAGGTCGGTATGGTGTCCAAATAGGTAGAATGGGTGTCCAAATAGATCCAACATTTTTTAATTTTGTGATCAAGTTAACTTAAATTACAGAGCAAAACTTTGAACTGAACAAGTTTTAGGCATACGACTACTATGTTTTTTGGTTCTCTTTTTTGTTTGCCATAGCGAACCACTACAAGAAACTACCACTTTTAGCGGCGACATCTAAAAAGTCGCCGCTAAAAGTCTTGATCCGGGACA
>JARYGA010011099.1:0-42189 GCA_030545235.1 Helianthus tuberosus | reverse complement strand
CAATCTCCTTAGAATATGTATTGCCTCCGTAGTCGATCGCCCTGGCATAAAACCAAATTGGTTTACCGTGACTTGAGTTTCTCTTCGGATTCTCGTCTCAATTATTCTCTCCCATAATTTCATAGTGTGTCCTAGCAACTTAATCCCTCTATAATTCCCACAACATTGGGCGTCCCCTTTGTTCTTATACACAGGTACTACTACACTATTCCTCCATTGATCTGGCATTTTCCCAGATTTGAAAATAATATTGAATAAAATAGTTAGCCAATGTACTCCTTCTTCTCCCAAGCATTTCCATACCTCAATCGGTATGTTATCTGGCCCAACTGCCTTAGCCCTTCCCATCTTTCTAAGGTTTGTTCTCACCTCCTCCTGTGTGATACGTCGACAGTAGCCGTTATTCCGTAGTCGCCTTTGCGTAGGTGAATCATCATTTTCTTCAATTTCTTGTTGGTACTCCCTCCTGCCATTGAAAAGATTGTAGAAGTACACTTGCCATCTCATCTTAATGTCGTGTTCTTTGACCAAAACGCATCCGTCCTCTCCCTTTAAAAACTTCACTGCTCCTAAGTCTTGCCTTCTACGCTCTCTAGCCTTTGCAATCTTGAACATGTCATGCTCCCCCTCCTTTGTTTCCAGTCGATCATACATCTGCTTGTAAGCTGCGTTCTTCGCCTCTGACACTGCCTTCTTCGCCTCTCTCTTAGCCTCTTTATATCTAACCCTTAAAATCGCTTGCTCCTTCTCGACTGTACACCTCAAAAGATCCCTAAAGCACCCTTGTTTAATCCTTATTTTAGTATGCACATCCTCATTCCACCACCATGACTGAGGATGTGCATACTAAAATAAGGATTAAACAAGGGTGCTTTAGGGATCTTATGCTAAAATCCGGGATGTGCATAGTAAAAGAAATAACTAACTATGCTAAAAATCCGGGATATTATGCTAAAAATCCGGGATACTGAGATTATTTCCTTTCTAAACGTTGCAAGGCTGTTTCAACTCGTTTTCCATGCGCACACCAACTATAACTCCGGGATTTAAGCTTCTATAACCGTTACAACGTTAATAGCATTGACCAATCATCCATAACTCCCATAAAATACGCCTTTCTTCAATGCTGACCGTTACAAGAGCTATTCTTCCGCCATCAACGTCCTTATCCTGACCAATTTGAGCGGGTCTTCAGGATGACTTCGTCCTCATGAACGTTAGTCCCTTGTAACCAACGTTTACAAGCAAATTGTTAGTAACAGTCAGGATACTGCCTCAGGATGTTACCAATATCCTGGTTCGGTATCCTGATCATAATCAGCTATCACAAAATCAAGATATAGTATCAGGATATGGGCTCAGAATTTCACCCATAACAATTGTCCCCAAAAATATAACTGTTGGATATCCTGATTCCGATGGATATATTTTTTGGTCATTCCAACATGTATGGTAAGGATATCTGTTTCAAATATACTGAACCTGTACACATATTCTGAACCTGTATCTTGGTTAGTTCGTCTGTATTTTGTAGGGTCTAAATTATCTAGTTGTCCTGCACTTAGAACAATTCTAATTTCCTGCAAGTAGAATAGTTTGACGACTGAAGGTGGAGGGATCCTGTGTTTCCAGGATGAAGCCTTCAACTGTTTATGTAAATATGCATTAAAAACTTAATTGTGTTCTTGGTGGATGGGTCTCTTTTTGAGACAAAACCAAGAATACAATCTTTTGGACTAATAATAATAAACTGACCTTTTAATCTTATTTATTACGTTTTTATTTTGAAAGGTATGTTTTGAATATCCTGATCAAATATCCTGGTCAGGATACTGATGAAATGTCTTCTAAATGTTAGACAAAACTTGGTTGAATGTGACTTTTTAGGAAACATAGATCATTTAGATAAGGTTTTCGAGACTTGAAGAATAATAAATCATACCAGAAACACTTAGGCAATAATTTCCAACCTTAACCTTTGAATCCTTTGCAATGTCCCCGGCATGGATGTCCCCTATCTATGCAGGATATTGCATCAGAGCATGACATACTTGAGTATTTCTTCACTTAGTGATTAAACTTCGTAGTTTCTTATCCACAAAAGAACGTGTGTAATCACAGCTTGTCATATCTTTTCAATTTTGTTAAAAACTTTAGTTTTACTGGGGATAAACCCTTAATGTACTGGGGATAAACCCTTAGTATCCTGGGGAAAATCCCAAATTTTCGTGCGCTACATGCGGGAGTGTATAAATTCCAAGACTTAGAAAGGTGAAAACCTTTAAACCTTAGAGAGTATGAAAATAACCTTTCACGAGAGAGGGTGATCAATCCTCATATACCTTAAGGATCCAGGGTATAGCCAACAGTAACGAAATTGTCAGCCACTTTTACATGAACTGGTCCCGCCACCTTGAACTATCCCTGGATAACCTGCGCTCCAGGCGGGGTGTTTAAACCCAATTCGTGAGAAAGGTGAATACCTTTAAACCTGTGAAGGGATCGGGATCCCTTAAACGTGAGAGAGGGGGCCAATCCTCTAATCTTTCGAAGTATCATGAGTGTGTATCCTGGAGCTATATCCTGAAGCATATTCTGCAAAACAACCTTAAACTTAGGTGGGTGTTAGCTTGGCTAACACCCCTCCGATGCTTAAGTTAGTATTGGGTTCAAATAAAATAAATTATATTTAAAAGAGACAGAATTCATACCATCTTGAGTTAGAAATTAAATTCTAAACTCACTTGAAATAGGCTTTTAGATGTATAGCATTCCATGATCTTGGTAGTATATCCCCCTCCATATTCTTAAGCTGGTATGCTCCTTTTCCAGATTCCAATTCAATCTCATAGGGTCCTTCCCACTTTGGAGCCAACTTTCCATCAGCAGGATTCATAGTATTCTGAAAAGCTTTCCTTAACACCCAATATCCGACTTGGAACCTTCTAATCCTTATATTCTTGTTATATGCTCTGGATATCCTCTGTTGATATGCCGCCATCCTTAGCTTTGCTGCATCTCTTGTTTCATCAATAGTATCCAGTTCTTGACATAAGATTTCAGGATTTGATTCAGGATCTCGTAGGCTTGATCTAGCTGTTGGTATCACCATTTCTGTCGGGATCACTGCTTCAGCCCCAAATACCAAAGAAAATGGGGCTTGCCCAGTAGCATTCTTCACAGTTATTCTATCAGCCCATAGGACAAATGGTAGTTCCTCTGCCCATTTTCCTTTTTTGGCACCTAATCTCCTCTTTAAATTGTTGATAATTATCTTGTTCGAGGATTCTGCTTGTCCATTTGCTTGAGGATGCACTGGTGTTGACATAATCATCTTAATTCCCCAACTCTTGCAAAAGTCAGTAGTTCTTTTGCTGATGAATTGAGAGCCATTGTCACAAACTATCTCAGCTGGTACCCCAAATCTGGTCAGGATATTCCTCTTTATAAAGGATACCACTTCTTGATCTCTGACTTGAACAAAGGCCTCGGCTTCGACCCACTTGGAGAAATAATCTATCATTGCCAGCATAAAAACCTTTCGTCCTGGAGCCTTTGGAAGTTTTCCCACTATGTCCATTCCCCATTTCATAAACGGCCAAGGGGATACGATAGGATATAATGGTTCTGCAGGCTGATGCAGGATGTTGCCGTGTCTTTGACATGCATCGCATTTCTGAGCATACTCTGCGGCATCCTTTCTAATGGTCGGCCAGTAATATCCTGTTCTCAACACCTTCAAGAACAGAGATCTGCCCCCAGTATGGTTGCCACAGTCTCCTTCGTGTATATCCTGAAGTACCTCCTTGGTTTCAGGATCTTCCAAGCACTTTAGGTATGGACCTGCAAGGGATTTCTTATACAAAATATTATTTATAATAGTAAAACGAGATACCTTCATCCTAAAAGCCTTAGGATTTGCATTCTTTGGGATATCTCCTTCTTGTAGATACTTCACAATTGGAGTCATCCAGGATTCAGGATCCTTCTTAGGATATCCATCACCAGGATCCTGGATACATGCTACTTCTTTATCCTGAGATTTGAAATGTTCCATTGCAGGATACAAGATGTGCACTATTGGTATATGTGTTCCCTTCGGTATCCTGATAGTAGATCCTAAGTTTGCTAGAGCGTCTGCTTTAGCATTCTTTTCTCTTGTTACCTGTTCAAGTATAAAAATTTCGAAATATCCTGCTAATTTTTTAACAATTTCAAGATATTCAGCTAACTTTTCGCTTTTTACTGCACAAGATCCATTGAAATGGTTAGTAATCAACAAGGAATCAACATATACTTGTAAATATCTAATATTCATATTTTTAGCTAATTCTAATTGTTTTGGTCAAAAATTACCGAAGCAATTTAGTGATCAAATTAGTTAAGTGAGGTAGAGTGCTAGAAATATGTGTGTAAAATATTTTATCCAAGTTAATTCTAAAAAGAGTTTCAGGATATGGCTCAGGATATAAAGCTGTATCTATGATCAAACGATGAGCGAAAAAGTAAAGGTGGACACGTGATGTACAAGGAAAGCCCTTGATCAATCTAGATCGCCGGCACAAAACCTCGGGAGCTGACAATCGCAGCTGCCTTGTTCTTCTATTATTTCAAATATCAGGATACAGTGCAGGATGTGGAGTGGATCAACTAGGTGTTACAGTGTAATTCGAATACAAGTGTTTGTGTATAGTGTTTGCAGTGAGCTAGAGAGCAAAAGTGTTCGAAAGTGTATGTGAAGGTTGCGTGCCTTAATCGGATCCGCCCCCATCTATTTATAGTAAAAGAAGTGTAACAAACTATCCTAATAAACCGGGATCCGGTGAATATTCCCCACTCAAATGTTGTAGACCTGGTCTTTCGGGTTCAACGTCTCTCACATAACAGATACGCCCGAGTCTTGAGGAGAAGAAGTCCATCTGACCGTTAGTAACCCACAACCTTTAACCTGCACGTGGTTAATTCAATCAACCTCAGGATATCGCTCAGGATGTTAGCAATATCCCAGTCCAGTATCCTGGTCACAAATAAACAATTAAAAGCAGGATATTAGTCAAGATATGTACGCTCAGAAAATGACCCATAACAATTGTCCCCAAATATATCTGTTGGTATACCAATCAAACGGATATATTTTAAAATTTCTAACTCGTATACTGAGGCAATTAAGATGAAACGACGGCTGAGGTGACCTTGTGCCATTTTCAATACAATATTTACTTTTCACACCCCTATACTCAGCCTATAATTAGCTGAGATATTTCTTTTTGTTATCATTATTCTCCAAGCGATTTTCAGGTAACTATTCTTTTCTTCATCCTCTGTTATCTTGCCAGGGTTTCTCTTTGTTTGCTTTAATACTCTCCATGGCATCACGGACAAGATCTCGTTCGGATGAACTAGTCCCAACCCTCGTGAGTCAAAACCTCATACGAGAGCCGGAAAAAGAAATCTGCTACTTCAACAACGCCGATATCGCTGCCCTCAAGAGTTCCGACGCCTTTCCTACGGGAACAGTCAATCGGTCTTTCGACCGAGAGATCCGATCAGACATGTCATCAGACGAGTGGGTTTGTTTTTTCGCCTACCCCTTTTCTTTGGGACTCCGGTACCCATTTCCACCTTTTATCTCTCGTTTCTTTGACCTCACTGGCCTGAGTTATGCCCAAACTATGCCAATGGTCTGGCAAGTTTTGATGGTACTGGATCAAATCAGATCTCGCCATTGCCCTGACCTGTATATTGAAGACCTCCCTATAGCATACCGGTTGAGGTCCCACGGCGACAGCCGTTTTCTTTTATTTTCCACCTCCAAAAACCCTTTAGTCCTTAAGGCCACTGTTTTGGTCAAAAAATCTATTGAGAATATTGCAACCAAACTCTAGATTACGGGGTATGATGCTTGAAATGTGTAACAATGATGAGGATCACTTTAGTGTAAAGTTGCACAAACAACACAAGGGTTTATACGGGGAAAAAGCCCTTGATCAAAAGTTGATCTCCGGCACAAAAACCCCGGGTGATGGAAACTACCGATCACCAAGCTCAAATAAATGAATGAATGTTTACAACTTCGGATAGTAACGAGCTAGGTACAAGGATCACTATGGTGGAATGTGTAAAAAGTGTATGAAATTGCTAAGTGTTTGAACGAGAGCTTGTATGAGCGCTTGTATGAGTGTGTGTAACCGGAAAAATGACTAAGTGTTTTCTACTAGCTCGTTACTCCCCTTTTAAAATAGAAATAACCACCTAAACTAACTATCCGACTTTCGTGCCAAGCCTCCACGTTCTCCATAACGTCTATTTTTGGTCAAGCACGTGTAGAATAGTCTAGGAATATTCTCCAGGAATGTCGCCAAGACTTGGTCTAGCTCGTTATACCTGCGAGATAGTACAATACATAAGTAAACAATCGTTAGTACGAGGATCCTTAAAGTGATCCATGATCCTGATCCTGAAGCTCTTCTGAGGATCACCACCTGTCACAGAAGTAAGGATCACTAGTTAGGATAACGAATAAGGATCACTAATTGTTAGAAAATCCTCCCCTAACAATTGCCCCCAAAATATAAGGAGTAATTTGTAAAATTAGCGAGTTATATTTTCTTGATCTTATCCGTAACTAACTAACGGATATATAGCCGTTGAAATAGAACTAGCCGTTGCGATGATGATGTCACGGAAGTGACAATCCTGCAGAATCATAATTATAAATAGAGATATAGATAGGATCATTATGCATTTAAATTCGAAAGAGACTCCCTTTATATTCTCAGTTGAAGATCAATCAGGTATCTCCTTCTTCTCTTTCTTCCTCTCTTACTCTGTTTTTCTTCTTTATCTCCGTCACTTCAAGAATGTTGCTCCGAAGCTCACCGGGCAAGGATCACAAGAAGGATAGCCCTTTAAAGAGTCAAAAGATCATCAAGGATTCAGTGCACGAGAGATGTTGCTTTAACGACGCACAAGTAGATAACATTCGTCACCGTTTTCCGGCGAATGTCTTTTTCAAACCCTTTGATCCTACTGTTCTGAGTGACTACGTTTCTGATACATGGGTTGCCTTCCCAGTCACTCCATTTGCTATAGGGTATACCTATCCTTTCCCGGAGTTCACACAATCCTTCTTTTCCCTTACCGGCATATCTTACATTCAAGCCATGCCGATGATTTGGAGGGTACTGTATACCCTGGAGAGGATCATTGAGCAGGAGAGCATCGATTTAGGAATGTCGGAACTGGCGGAGTTGTATGATCTTACTACCTTCGGTTCCCACCGTTATTTGTTCAAACGAAAACCTGGTGCAGGACACCCTCTTCTTAAAGTCACCAAGAACGATAAAGATTGGAAACGCCGCTTCTTCTTTGTAAGAAGGGATACCATTCCTGATGGAGAACATTTACCAAGGGAGTGGTCCACCAATGGTAGGACGGAGGATCCTGAGAAGGATCACCAAATGGTCATGTTTTTGTAATAGGATCACTAACCCTTTTTGTCTTGTGTCATGCAGCCATTTCTGTTTCACATCTCATCACCACATCCGCAAACAGGGAAAGACTTGCTACTTTCTGGGGACTCGACCCTGAAACTAGAACTTTTAAGACAATAACCCAAGACTCACAGGAGGTATCCTCAGGCTCTGTCACAATGTCAAGTAAGTATCCTTGTTTAAAATTCAAATAAATAGTTAAATGTATATCAAGAAAAGATACTTATCTTGTTTTGGTTATGTAGGTGCTGGAAAATCTGCCAAAGCCGCTTCAAGGTTCAGTGTCACCGATCTCACCACTGTCAAATCCTCCAAGAGAAAGGTCCCTACTAGCCCGACAGCCTCAATCCCCAAGGCACCACTCAAAGGGAAGGGAATCAAGAAAAGAAAGACTTCCGAGGCTGAGGATTTGCAGGGTCTGCCCTTAATTCGCCACCAGTTCCTCGAGTACTTCAATGATGTAAGGATCACTGTCTCTGCTTGTATATCCTGCTGATTTAAGGATTACTTGCTCTTGAACTGCTTTATCCTTTTCTTTTGCAGAAATTTGCTGAGATCGAGGATTACGTCGGCCATGTTGAGGATCAAGATAAGAAGATTGCCGACCTCCAGCAAGTTGCTGTGCTCAAGGATCTTGCACTTGCTGATCTTCAGAAAGAACTCCAGGATACCAAGCAGAAGATGGCTAAGGTACTGGTTAACTTTGACTATGAAAGGCAAGAGATCACAGATGATGCTAAAGTTTCTGCCGCCATAGCAATGTACAAAACCAAGCTTCAAATGGCCTTGGAAGCCCAGGATCCCGCCTTTGACAAAAGTAGCTGGGAAATTGAAGAATGGAAGGCAAGGCTGGCTGAATTGGGTGATGAAGAGGAGGCTGAGGAGATTCTGGCAATTGAGGCTAGTGGCAGCGGGTTGAAAGATAAAGCTGAGGATGCAGCGGCTGGTGGTGATGATGATGCAGCGAAGGTGTGAGCTGCAAAAATGGGCGATGATGGAAATTTCTAGACGTGGCCGGAGCCCATTTTTTTATGGTTTGGTAGTTTTTTTGATTGTTGATGTTTTTGAACAATGGTGGGTCTGTAATAACTCTAAACAATAGTTCTTAGGTTTAAGGATCATGTATGATCCTTTGGACAATAGGCAGGATTGCAATTGGTGGAGGGATCCTCTGTTTGGGGGATGAAGCCATTGTGATCCTGCCGCCTTTATATACCTGCACTACCTTTGAACTCATTATCATGGACACCCTTTACCTACCCCAGCGGACGGGCCACGTTTTGCTGGTAGATGCTCGGGTAGGTAATTTTGACAACCTTTAAAGGGTTAGCCTTATGTTAATAAATAAAAACTTAACCTTTTGTCGCTTATCATGTGTTGTTATCCTTTTCAATATGTTACTTTCCAACTGTTGTAACGTTTATTTTGTTTATACTTATCAATCCTTGAAAAATTAAAAAAGATATCCAAAAAGCTTAGGATATGATCAAGGATTACCTATCCCATAACCGATAAGTCCTAAAAAGTGATATGGTTTAAGAATCACTAGTTCAGTTGTCAAATATAAGGGTTGTTCAAATAAGTAATGAATAGAATTAAAATTAGTTAAGGATCATACCTGAGGATCCAAGTTAGGATCCTGACCATAGTAAGGATAACTATAAGATAAACCTTAGAATAAAGTAAGGATCAAAGATCCCTAGTTGCCTATCTTCAAGAACCTGAAATAGAGCATAACTTGGGACTAAGCCATCATAAGAAAAGAGTTAGCAACTGGGGACAAGCCCAAGGATAACTGGGGACATGCCCAAGGATAACTGGGGACATGCCCAAGGATCGTATGTAAACTGGAGTATGGCCCTAACTGGCGACTATCCAAACTTAGTGGCATGAAAATG
This sequence comes from Helianthus tuberosus, assembly GCA_030545235.1. Classification (NCBI taxonomy): domain Eukaryota; kingdom Viridiplantae; phylum Streptophyta; class Magnoliopsida; order Asterales; family Asteraceae; genus Helianthus; species Helianthus tuberosus. The sequence continues at coordinate 32,798 of JARYGA010011099.1, read as the reverse complement.
CCAAAACCTTAGCTAACGTGAAAACGTTAGAAACCTTAGCTAACGTGAAAACGTTAGAAACCTTATGAACGGATGTATGGTACGTCTACCATTATACGTAGGATCCTAAGCATAGCCAGAACAATGGAATTATCAGCCCCTAGAACGAGTACTGGTCCCAAAGCCTTGAACTATACCAGGATCAACGTGCGCTACAGGCGGAATCTGGGGACAAGCCCGAATAACTGGGGTTAAACCCAAAAGACGGATTGCTTCTGTGGATAACCAACGTTATGCAAAGGATACCTGAACTTTCCAAACTTAAACTCACGTGAGAGATGGATAAAGGATACATGATCCTTATCCTTATATGAGAAAATAAAGAAACGAAATAGTTCAAGTTTAGGATATTACCTAAGTAAGGATCACCAATATTTCGAGGATCCTTTAAGGATATCCCAATCGTGAGGATCATCTGTGCCATGAGGATCCTGCTCACATAAAATATTTCTTCAAGTGGATAGCATTCCAAGCTCTTGGTAGCAATTCTCCTTCCATGGTTAGCAATCTATATGCCCCCTTTCCTGCTTCAGCTTCAATCAAATAGGGGCCTTCCCATTTTGGAGCCAATTTTCCATCAGCAGGATTGGTGGTATTCTGAAATGCTTTCCTTAATACCATATCTCCAATTTGAAACCTCCTGATCCTGACATTTTTGTTGTAAGCACCAGCCATTCTTTGTTGATAACTGGCCATCCTTATCCTAGCCATATCCCTGATTTCTTCAATAGTATCCAGGTCTTGAGCCAAGTTTTCATCATTCTCCTCAGGATCACGAGTACTTGTTCTAGCAGTTGGAACCACCATTTCTGTTGGGATTACTGACTCTGCCCCAAACACCAAAGAGAATGGTGTTTGACCAGTTGCATTCTTAGGGGTTGTCCTATCAGCCCAAAGCACATAAGGTAGTTCTTCTGCCCATTTCCCTTTCTTGGATCCAAGCTTCTTCTTCAAATTGTTGATGATGATCTTGTTGGATGATTCTGCTTGGCCATTAGCTTGTGGGTGGACTGGTGTTGAAGTTATCATCTTAATCCCCCAGCTGTCACAAAAATTAGTGGTTCTGCCCCCAATAAATTGGGAACCATTATCACATATAATCTTAGAAGGAATTCCAAATCTAGTTATAATATTTCTTTTAATGAAGGATATAACTTCCTTTTCTCTAACTTGGGCAAAAGCTTCAGCCTCTATCCACTTGGAGAAGTAATCAGTCATAGCAAGCATGAATACTTTTCCACCAGGTGCCTTAGGGAGCTTACCAACTATATCCATACCCCATCTCATAAATGGCCAGGAGGAGGATATAGGGTGCAATAATTCAGCTGGTTGATGAAGGATATTGCTGTGTCTCTGGCAAGGATCACATCTTCTAGCATACTCCACAGCATCTTTCTTCATGGTTGGCCAGTAGTATCCTGTCCTCAGGATCCTTGAGAATAATGCCCTGCCCCCAGTATGGTTTCCACAATCTCCTTCATGGAAGTCTTTTAAAACTTCTTGAACTTCAGGATCCTCAATGCATCTCAAGTATGGTCCTGCAAGGGATCGTCTATACAACATATTATTTAAAATTGCGAATTGAGATACCTTAGATTTGAAAGCCCTAGGGTTTTCTCCTGTAGGAATCTCTCCATGTTGTAAGTATCTCATAATTGGTGAGATCCATGATCCTGATCCTGGATGGGATCGAGTATCCTCACTAGGGATCATTGCAGAATTATTCCCTATCTCCATAGCCACATGATCCTCAATAGCTGGGGTCAGGATATGGATAATAGGGATCTTGATATCCTCTGGGATCTTCAAAGATGATCCTAAGTTAGCCAATGCATCAGCTTCTGTATTTTCTTCCCTTGGTACCTGTGACAAACTAAAGGAAACAAAAGAGAGTGCCAAACTTTTGACTATCTCCAAATATTTGGTTAGCTTTTCACCTTTAACAACATATGATCCATTAAAGTGATTTGTAATTAACAAAGAATCTACGTGTACCTCAAGATACCTGATCCCCATATGCTTTGCAATTTGCAAACCAGCAATTAAGGCTTCATATTCAGCCTCATTATTAGTGGTTTGGAACTCACAAGCTATAGAATGGGGTATTATGTCCCCCTGTGGCGATTTTAGTAGTATTCCAAGCCCTGTGCCTTTGACATTTGAGGATCCATCAGTGTGGAGTATCCAAGGATCCTTGGTCTCCTCTAGCTGCTGGACTTCTAACTCAGCTTTTTCTTGTAAATCACTACTGAAATCAGCCACAAAGTCAGCTAATGCTTGGGATTTGATGGCTGTCCTAGGCTCATATCTTATATCATATGCACTCAGCTTCACTGCCCACTTAGCCATCCTTCCTGACATCTCTGGTTTCCTGAGGACATTCTTAATTGGAAAATTAGTTTTAACAATGATAACATGAGTTTCAAAATAATGTCTTAACTTGGTAGATGCCATAATTAATGCAAGGATAAGCTTTTCAAGGTGTGAGTACCTGGATTCGGCATCAAGTAAACTTTTACTTACATAATAAACAGGATGTTGTGTACCTTGATGATCCTTAACAAGGACCGCACTTACTGCTTTTGAGGATACTGCGAGATACAAGGATAACACTTCACCTTTTTCTGGTTTCATTAATGCCGGGGCCGAGGATAGGTAATCTTTGAGGGCTTTTAAAGCATTTTCATGCTTCTCCGTCCACTCAAATTTCTTGTTCTTCCTTAGGATATCGTAGAATTCTTTACACTTCTCGGAGGACTTGGATATAAATCTGTTCAAGGCTGCTATCCTTCCTGTTAGCCTTTGAACATCCTTAGCATTTGCTGGAGACTTGATGTTCACTATTGCTTTGATTTGTTCCGGGCTAGCTTCAATGCCTCTCTTTGTCACCATATATCCTAAGAATTTACCTGCTTTAACACCAAAGTGACATTTTGAAGGATTAAGTTTCATGTTATATTTATCAAGGATATCGAATGCTTCCTCCAAGTCTCTTAGGTGATCCTCAGCCTTTAAGGATTTTACCACCATATCATCTATGTAAACCTCCATAGTTCGTCCGATCTGATCCTTGAACATCATATTCACCAGCCTTTGGTACATTGCACCTGCATTTCTCAATCCGAACGGCATAGCAATATAGCAATATATACCAGTTGGAGTCATGAAGGCTGTATCCTCTTGGTCGGATGGTTCCATTTGGATTTGTTGAAATCCAGATGAAGCATCCATAAAAGTTAACAGTTCATGACCCGCAGTTGCATCCACCATGGAGTCAATGTGGGGTAAAGGGAAAGGATCCTTGGGACATGCCTTATTTAAATCGGTAAAATCGACACATACCCTCCACTTTCCGTTTTTATTTTGAACAACAACCACATTGGCCAACCATCTTGGATACTTGACCTCTCTAATCATACCTGCCCGGAGCAATTTCTCTACCTCTTCTTGTATGACGGCATTCCTTTCCGGTGCAAACTTCCTTCTCCTTTGATGGATTGGTCTGAAGGATCTGTCGATGCCGAGTTTATGGGTGATAACATCTTTGGATATACCAGTCATGTCTTCGTGTTTCCATGCAAAGGTAGTCTTTCTCCTTTTGAGGAAGGATACGAGGTCTTCTTTCATCTCGCCAAGGATCCCTGATCCGATATAGATTTTGGATTCAGGATCATCGGGATCAATGAGGATTTCTACCACATCCTGTTCTCTGGCCTCCAAGACATTCCTTGGAGGATACCTTGATTGCTATTGCTCCCTGGACTTCGAGGCTGGTTTCATCGATGAAGTGTAGCAATTCTTAGCCTCCTGCTGATCACTATCAATCTTCACTATTCCCCAAGGACTAGGGAGCTTCACACATTGATGGTAAGTAGACGGGACTGCTTTCATATCGTGTATCCAGGGCCTGCCAAGGATAACATTACAACAAGATAAACAGTCAATGACACAAAATTTTTGATAAGAGTGTAAGCCTTCAATATATATTGGGAGTTTAATGTCCCCCAGGGTGTTCTTAGTTTCGCCACTAAATCCCACGAGCACGGAGGATCTTGGTATGATCTCTGATTCAGGGATACCCATCTTCTTTAGAACATCAAGCTGGATAATGTTCACTGAACTTCCTCCGTCTATAAGGATCCTGCGGACAAAATGGTTAGATATGAAAAGAGTAATAACTAAACCATCGTGATGAGGATCCTGGATATCAACACGATCCTCTTCGTCGAAGGTTATGACTTTTCCTTCGGAGACACTGGATGTTCGAATTGGTCCTTCTCCATTATCCATTTTAGTTTCCTTTGCATGCCTTTTAGCTGATGAGAAGGATGTGCCACAAATGTCGGATCCTCCAGAAATAAAGTTTATCACTTGTGCATCTGCTGGAGGAGCTGGGGCCTTCTCAGGGATCCTTTCAGGATCCTGAGTCCTTGACTTTTTTCTTCCCAACAATTCTTTTAGATGCCCCTTGCTCAACAAGTATCCAATCTCCTTTCTTAGAGCAATGCATTCTTCTGTGAGATGCCCAAAATCTTCATGGTATGCACACCACTTTGATTTATCCTTAGTTGCAGCCGGCCTATCATTCTTTCTGGGCCATCTAGCTTTATCACCTAAGCCCTCTCCTGGATCCTCTTGTCATCCTCCAGCCGAATGAATCTAAGTGCTCGAGTTCTCACCTCATCTAAGTTCCTGCATGGTGTCATAACAAGATCATCATAGAAAGACGAATCCCTAAGCAATCCCATTTTGAAGGCCTCAACAGCCGTAGCTATATCTAAGTTGGGAATGTCTAAGGATTCTTTACTGAATTTGGTAATATAATCCCTTAATGATTCATTATGACCCTGGGTTATCCTATATAAATCACTAGTTAATCGTTCGAATTTTCTACTACAAGAAAATTGATTATTAAACAGGTTAACTAAGTTAGCAAATGAGGTAATAGAATAGGGAGGAAGACTTAGCAGCCATTTGAGAGCTGATCCAGTAAGAGTGGATCCGAATCCCTTGCACAGGCATGCTTCCTTTAACCTTTCTAGGATTGGATTGATCTCCATCCTCTCCCTGTATTGTGCTATGTGTTCTTCAGGATCCGTCGAACCATCGTACAGCTTCATTGTCGGCACATGGAATCTCTTGGGTATCTCAGCATCACAGATTGGTGGTGCAAAACGAGATATCTTGTGGCTCCCATCTGCAATCTCTGGGATAGGTTTGACCACTCCTGGAACACTTGATATCATATCCTTTAGCTTTTGCAATTCTCTGGCCATGGCATGATTGATACCTGGATCCTGCATAAGACCATGGTTAGTATAAGAATTATTAAAAGTGTTACCTCCCATTGGATTCAGATTAGGAAGATTAGATGTTAGTCCATATGGTTGAGGCTCTGGAATGATCGAGGGACCAGTAGAAGCATTAGTCTGCATTGGAATAAAATCTCCCTGATGGACATCTGAACTTCCTGATTGCAAACTCCTTAAGGATCCTGGCATCTGGAAGGATCCCTGAAACTGGGATGATCCTGGGAAGAAAGAGGATCCTTGAACCTGGGATGATCCTGGAACAAAGGAGGATCCTTGAACCTGGGATGATCCTGGAACAAAGGAGGATCCTTGAACCTGGGAAGATCCTGGAACAAAGGAGGATCCTTGAACCTGGGATGATCCTGGAACAAAGGAGGATCCTTGAACCTGGGACGATCCTGGAACAAAGGAGGATCCTTGAACCTGGGACGATCCTGGAACAAAGGAGGATCCTTGAACCTGGGATGATCCTGGAACAAAGGAGGATCCTTGAACCTGGGACGATCCTGGAACAAAGGAGGATCCTTGAACCTGGGACGATCCTGGAACAAAGGAGGATCCTTGAACCTGGGATGATCCTGGAACAAAGGAGGATCCTTGAACCTGCTGCATTCCTGAATATCCTCCTGAACTCGTAAGGGATCCCATATGCTGAGGATAGGATCCCACTGGCTGGAAATATGAACCTGATGCCTGGGTCATTGTCGTTGTTCCGTAGTGCACTCCCTTTGGTCCACCCACATATTGAATGTCTGGAACCACTGATGGCTGAGAAGTAATCACCGGAGTATCAAAATTCAAAGATCTGGGCATCAGTGGGGAACGATCCTCTGCCGTTTTCTTCTGTTTCTTAATTTCATCAATCTCCCGGAGGATCCTTTCGTTGGTCTTATCCTGCTCTTGTGCATGATTCCTCATCTGCAAAATCAAGGCATAGAGATCATTAGTAGTAGGATTAGTTGAAACAGAAGAAGTAGGTGGTTTTGAGAAAATGGGAGTTGGCTTCTTCGCGGCATTCTCAGTATTCTTCTGGGATCCAGAAGGTGGTGGAGGCAAAGGAGGGACGCCTTGTGAAGAAGTGAATGAAGGCATCAAGTTTGAAGTATTCTTCGCTGAGGAAGCCATTTGCTTGGTTGTAATGAACCGGAATGAGCACAGAAATGCGAATTCTTCTAGGGACAAAGCACCAATTGCCCCACGGTGGGCGCCAAACTGTTTTGGTCAAAAAATCTATTGAGAATATTGCAACCAAACTCTAGATTACGGGGTATGATGCTTGAAATGTGTAACAATGATGAGGATCACTTTAGTGTAAAGTTGCACAAACAACACAAGGGTTTATACGGGGAAAAAGCCCTTGATCAAAAGTTGATCTCCGGCACAAAAACCCCGGGTGATGGAAACTACCGATCACCAAGCTCAAATAAATGAATGAATGTTTACAACTTCGGATAGTAACGAGCTAGGTACAAGGATCACTATGGTGGAATGTGTAAAAAGTGTATGAAATTGCTAAGTGTTTGAACGAGAGCTTGTATGAGTGTGTGTAACCGGAAAAATGACTAAGTGTTTTCTACTAGCTCGTTACTCCCTTTTTAAAATAGAAATAACCACCTAAACTAACTATCCGACTTTCGTGCCAAGCCTCCACGTTCTCCATAACGTCTATTTTTGGTCAAGCACGTGTAGAATAGTCTAGGAATATTCTCCAGGAATGTCGCCAAGACTTGGTCTAGCTCGTTATACCTGCGAGATTGTACAATACATAAGTAAACAATCGTTAGTACGAGGATCCTTAAAGTGATCCATGATCCTGATCCTGAAGCTCTTCTGAGGATCACCACCTGTCACAGAAGTAAGGATCACTAGTTAGGATAACGAATAAGGATCACTAATTGTTAGAAAATCCTCCCCTAACAGCCACTAAGAACGAAGACCAATGGCGGCGAAAGTTCTTTTTCGTGAAAAGAGATTCCATCGACAAGGGTTTCGATCTGCCGATTAGATGGTTAACCAAGGGTAGGATCTAGGGTTTTAGGAATATCCCCAAGTGTATCCTTAAACTATATCCTGAACTTATATCCTGATGTTTTATGCAGCAAAATTCAGAGACTTAGCACCCCCAAGCGCGGAATCCAAGTCCAGGATTAAAGAAATATACCGACTTCCTGCTAGTGAAAGAACCTTTTCCCCATCTCTTGCAGATTCAAGCCAAAATTCAAGTTCAGAGATGTCTGGTAAGTATATTCTCAGTAATTATCTTTATCCATTAAACCGATTATCTTTCAAAGGTATTATAAGTTTAAAAATATCTTCACTTGTGCAGTACCAGTTGTCAACCTTGAAGGCTTCCAACTCGACGAGTTGGACAGTTACTCCAGCCTTGTACCTGCTAAACAAGAATCCAAGCCGAAGTCGTCTGCCACACCAAAGCCTACCTCTTCAAAGACTATTAGCGCTCCTAAAGCTCCTCCGGCATCCAGGACCCGGGCCCCTAGCTCTCGGAAGAGAAAGGAGATGGATTCTCCAGCCGCCTCTGAGACATTCTCTCTCGAGAATCATGGATTTAATGAAGCCACTTCATTCCTCAAGTAGGTAAAAATTCCCTTTCGATATCCTGCACATGTATGTTAATCCTTATCTTTCTTATTTTACATTGATACCTGTACCTTTAACTGCAGGGCTTGGAACGTCTCATGCACTTGTACGAAGACGCCTGTGGGCTTAACAAGATGCTGGAGGTTAAGCTCGAAAAAGCTGAAGCCACCATAGCCGATCAAGGAACAATCGCGGCCGCCAAGTCCCAGCATTATGAAGACAAATACAAAGCAATGACCCAAGAACACCAAGCTGCCCTCCACAAAGCCAATGAGGATGCTCAGGCCAAACTAGACGCCGCTCTTCTCCAATACCAGCAGGATATGAGTTCATATCAGGACAGCCTCAAAGCATCCGTTGTTATCTCCCTTCTCCAAGCTAGGTTAAGGATGGCTTATGAGGCCAAGAGCTTGGGCTTCGAATGCCCCTCCTGGAATGTAAAGGCTTAGGAAGCGAAACTACAGGATCTTGGAGGTCATCCCGTCGCTCATCCTGCAAAGCATACTGGTGAAGAGCCTTCTAAGGTGGCAGAAGAAGTGGTCAATGATGGTGATGGTGATGCCGAGAAGAATCCTGAGGCTGATGCTGGTGCAGATGCTGGGAAAGAGGCTGCTGATCAAGAAGGTGCCGCTCCTTAGGCGGCGAAGTGGGCGATGATGGATATACGTGCCAAGGCCGGAGCCCACTTTTTAAATTTCATGGTTGTGGTTTGTATAAACAATTTACCTTTCCTGTCGTTGAACAATCTATATTTCCTGCATTAGAACAATACGATGTCCAAAGGTGGATGGGTCCTGGGTTTCAGGATGAAGCCCTTGGTCATCGGTTAGTATAACCTCTTTTGAATATCGTAACGGTTGAAGGTGGACAGGTCCCGTTTTAAGATAGAACCTTCAACTGTTACATAAGTATGGTAAAGACTAATTGTGCTTTTGGTGGATGGGCCTCGGTTTGAGGTGAATCCAAAAGCACAACTTTTGACATGTTAATAATATAACTTACTTTTGAATTATTTGTTGTTGCCTTTCAATTCATGTCATACATTCCTTAATGCAGATTTTAGCTTTGCAAAATTTTGTACAACTATTCTTCAAAAATATCCTGATCAATATGCTCAGTGATATATTATGAAAACTTTTATTAAATAGAACTTCTAAAAATTCAATCAACTTTATAGGAAACTTTTTAAAGAATAAAAGATAGTCCACTTTCTAAAACTTGTTTTGACCATACTTGTTTGATCAAGGTTTTAATTTCAAACTATATCAGTTCCAAATATTTTAATCAAATATCCTGAGAAGTATTTTGAAAATACATTTTGAAAATATATCCCGAGAATTTATCCCAATCAGGATGTTTAAGCTTTTGTCAAACATAGTTTCAAAAACTCAAACAACGTTTCCAAAGGAAAGATCATACCAGGAATAGAGTATAACCCTACTCTCAAACTTCAATCCCTTTGCAACTCTTCCAATGAAGATGTCCCCTGTCTGAGACACTTAGTGTGTTAGGTCCGAGCCTTATCCTTTGAGCTTTACACCATTGCCTCAGTAGGAACGTCCCCTGTGTACAATGTCTTCAAATACTTAGAAATCTTCTGGATATCAGTTCCAATTGTATAGACAATTTTTCGTGTTACAGGGGTAAAACCCAAGAATGTACCGGAGATAAATCCCTTGTATCCTGGGGGAAATCCCAAATTTTCGTGCGCTACAGGCGGGAGTGTATAAACTCCAAGACTTAGAAAGGTGAAAACCTTTAAACCTTAGAGAGTATGATAATACCCTTTCGTGAGAGAGGGTGATCAATCCTCATATACCTTTAGGATTCAGGATATAGCCAATAGTAACGAAATTGTCAGCCACTTTTACATGGATTGGTCCCACCACTTTGAACTATTCCCGAATAACTTGCGCTCCAGGCGGGGTGTTTAAACCCAATTCAGAAGAAAGGTGAATACCTTTAAACCTGTGAAGGGATCACGATCCCTTATACGTGAGAGAGGGGGCCAATCCTCTAATTCTCCGAAGTATCCTGAGTGTGTATCCTGGTGCTATATCCCGAAGTATATTCTGCAAAACCACTAAAACCTAAGGTGGGTGTTAGCCTGGCTAACACCCCTCCGATTCTTAAGTCAGTAATAGATTCAAAATAGCAACTAATATCAAAAGTTAATAAGAGATACAGAATTCATACCATCTTGAGTTGGAATTTAAGTTCCATACTCATTTAAAATAGAGTTTCAAATGTATTGCATTCCAAGATCTCAGTAGCATATCCCCCTCTATATTCTTGAGCCGGTATGCTCCTTTTCCTGATTCTGACTCAACCTCGTAGGGTCCTTCCCATTTTGGAGCCAACTTTCCATCAGCGGGATTAGTAGTATTCTGAAAAGCTTTTCTTAACACCCAATCTCCAACTTTGAACCTTCGAGTCCTTATATTCTTGTTGTATACTCTGGATATCCTTTGTTGATATGCTGCCATTCTTAGCCGTGCTGCATCTCTTGTCTCATCAATAGTATCCAGCTCCCGGCATAGGACTTCAGGATTCTGCTCAGGATTCCTGAGGTTGGATCTTGTTGTGGGTATCACCATTTCTGTCGGGATCACTGCCTCTGCCCCAAATACTAAGGAAAAAGGGGTTTGACCAGTTGCACTTTTTACCGTCGTTCTATCAGCCCACAAAACAAAGGGTAATTCTTCTGCCCAACTTCCTTTCTTGGCCCCTAATCTCTTCTTCAAGTTGTTGACGATTATCTTGTTTGAGGATTCAGCTTGTCCATTTGCTTGAGGATGTACCGGGGTAGATGTAATCATTTTGATTCCCCAATTCTTACAAAAGTCAGTAGTCCTTTTACTTATAAATTGAGATCCGTTGTCATAAATTATCTCAGCTGGTACTCCAAACCTAGTCAGGATATTCCTTTTTATGAAGGATACCACTTCCTGATCTCTAACTTGAACAAATGCTTCTGCTTTAACCCACTTGGAGAAATAATCCGTCATTGCCAACATGAAAACCTTTCCTCCTGGAGCCTTTGGAAGCTTCCCCACTATATCCATACCCCACTTCATAAATGGCCAAGGGGAAACAATAGGATACAGCGGTTCAGCATGCTGATGTAATATGTTACTATGTATTTGACAGGCGTCACATCTTCGAGCATATTCTGTGGCATGTCTCCTCATTATCAGCCAATAATATCCTGTCCTTAATACTTTTGAGAATAAGGACCTGCCCCCAGTATGGTTGCCACAATCCCCTTCATGTATGTCCTGAAGTACTACTTTGGTTTCGGGATCCTCCAAGCACCTCAGATATGGTCCTGCAAGAGATCTCTTATACAAAACATCATTTATAATAGTGAATCGTGATACCTTCATTCTAAAGGCTTTAGGATTCTCATTCTTGGGGATGTGTCCTTCCTTGAGATATCTCATGATTGGAGCCATCCAGGACTTAGGATCCTCCTCAGGATACTCCTCATCAGGATTCTGAATACTTATTACTTCCTTATCCTGAGGATTCGTCGCAGGATATAGGATATGTAATATTGATATTGGGGTCCCTTCCGGTATCCTGACCGATGATCCCAGATTTGCTAAGGCATCAGCTTCAGCATTATCCTCTCTTGGTACCTGTTTAAGTGTAAAAATATCGAAATATCCTGCTAATTTTTTGAGAATTTCGAGATACTCGATTAACTTCTCTCCTTTAACTGTATAGGTTCCATTAAAATGATTAGTGATTAACAAGGAGTCAACATATACTTGCAAATTCTTGATACTCATATTTTTAGCCAACTCTAATCCTGCAATTAAAGCCTCATATTCTGCCTCATTATTAGTAGCAGGAAATTCACACCTAATAGCCTGGGGTAATATGTCCTCCTGTGGCGATTTTAGTAGTATACCTAAACCTACACCTCTTACGTTAGATGCACCATCAGTATATAATGTCCAGCATTCTAAGTTTTCTCCTAGCTGCTGTACTTATAAATCTACTTCATTTTGAATGTCACTACTCAAATCAGCCACAAAGTCAGCTAAAGCCTGAGACTTTATGGCATTTCTAGGCTCATATACTAAGTCATAAGCACTCAATTTTACTGACCACTTGGCCATCCTACCTGACATCTCTGGTTTCCTAAGCACCTTTTTAACAGGATAATTGGTTTTAACATGAATCCTATGTGTCTCAAAATAATGTCTAAGTTTTGTTGATGCCATAACTAGTGCTAATATCAATTTCTCTAGATAAGAATATCTAGTTTCAGCATCTAGTAAGCTTTTACTAACATAATAGACAGGATATTGATGACCTTCATGGTCCTTTATAAGAACGACACTTACAGCATTCCCTGATACAGCGAGGTATAGGGATAGTGGTTTACCATTTTCAGGCTTCATCAATAGAGGTGCAGTTGAGAGATATCTCTTCAAATCCTGCAAGGCTGCTTCATGCTTTGCTTCCCATTCGAACTTCTTATTCTTCTTGAGGATATCATAAAATTCCCTGCATTTTTCCGAGGATCTTGAAATAAATCTGTTCAATGCTGCAACTCGCCCTGTTAGCCGTTGAACATCCTTCATATTTGAAGGTGATTTGATATCCAGGATAGCTTAAATCAGCTCCGGGCTTGCCTCTATTCCTCTTTTAGTCACCATATATCCTAGAAACTTTCCTACCCCCACTCCGAAATGGCACTTAGCAGGATTCAGCTTCATGTTATACTGATCCAGGATATCAAACGCTCCCTTAATATCCTGGAGGTGATCCTCAGCCTTTTTAGATTTCATCACCATATCATCGATGTATACCTCCATTGTGTCCCCCAGCTTATCTTTGAACATCATGTTCACCAATCTCTGGTATGTTGCACCTGCATTTTTCAAACCAAAAGGCATAGCAGTATAGCAATAAATACCTGTCGGTGTCATGAAAGCAGTATCCTCCTGTTCCGAAGGCTCCATTTGAATCTGCTGAAATCCTGAGGATGCGTCCATGAATGTTAACATCTCATGCCCAGCAGTAGCATTCACCATTGCATCGATATGAGGAAGAGGGAATGGGTCTTTAGGACAGGCCTTATTCAAGTCTGTGTAATCTACACAGGCTCTCCATTTCACATTTTTCTTCTGTACTACGACCACATTTGCCAACCATCTTGGAAACTTGGCTTCTCTGATCATTTTTGACTTTAACAATCTTTCAACTTCCTCTTGGATGATTATATTTCGTTCAGGAGCAAACTTCATTCTTTTTTGTTGAACAGGCTTGAACGACCTGTCAATTCCAAGCTTGTGAGTAATAATGTCTTTGGATATACCTGTCATATCCTCATGCTTCCATGCAAATGTCGACATCCTGCGTTTCAAAAAGTTAGTTAATCGTTCTTCAATATCCTGAGGGATATTGGTCCCTACGAGCACCGAGATATCAGGATTATCCTGATCCAGGATAACTTTCTTTACATCCTTTTCAGAAGCCTCCATGATATCCTGGGCCCGCATCTTTAATTGCTATGCTGGGTTAGGCTTAGTTGAGGATTTCATCGAGGATGAGTAGCATTCCTTCGCCTCCTGCTGATCACTATCAACCTTGACAACCCCCCAAGGGGTAGGGATCTTGATGCACTGATGATAAGTCAATGGCATAGCCTTCATATCATGGATCCATGGCCTGCCCAATATTATGTTATAGCAGGATAGGGAGTCCATCACACAGAAACGTTGTATCGAGTTGACCCCTTCAACATATACTGGTAACTTTATTTCTCCCACTGTGTTCCTAGCTTCTCCACTGAAACCAACGAGTACAGTGGACTTCGAAGTAATATCCATCAGAGATACGTTCATCCTCTTCAATGTTTCTAGCTGAATTATATTGACAGAGCTACCGTTGTCCACCAATATCATGCGTACAAAATGGTTAGCAACATATAATGTTATTACGAGAGCATCATGGTGAGGATCCTGGACAGTATCCCTGTCATCATTATCGAAAGTGATCACTTTATCGGTTGTAAGGGTAGTCATCCTAGCTGGTTTATCTCCCCTTTCAGTCTTAGCTTCCTTTATGTGTCTCTTGGCCGCCGAATACGAAGTCCCACAAATGTCGGATCCTCTTGAAATAAAGTTAATTATTTTGGCATCTGCTGGGGGTGATGCTGCTCGTTCAGGATCCTGCCCTTTATTCTTCTTTCTTCCCAGCAAATCCTTCAGATACCCCTCGCTTAACAGGTAACTTATTTCTTTCCTTAGAGCAATGCAATCCTCGGTCACATGTCCGAAGTCTTCATGGAAGGCACACCATTTGGATTTATCTTTCCAATCAGCTTTATGCTGGTTCTTTCGAGGCCACCTAGCTTTGTCTCCTAAACCCTGCATAGCATACATTAACTCAGGTATATTAACGGAAAAACAGTATTCAGATAATTCAGGATATTCTTTAGGATCCTCGTCTTCAACAGCATTCACTTTCTTATTATCATTTCTACCATATGGCTTGGAGCGATATGGTTTATACGAGGATTCTGATTTCCTGTTGGTTGATTCGTAGGTTGAGGTAGAATTCATCCTCTCTTGCATCTTTTTGTCATCTTCCAAGCGGATATATCTCAAAGCCCTGTTACGAGCTTCGTCGAGATTCCTGCAGGGATTCATTACAAGATCCTGATAAAACTGAGAATCCTTTTGTAACCCCATCTTAAAAGCCTGCACAGCTGTTGCAACATCAAGATGTGGGATATCCAAGGATTCTTGACTGAACTTGTTCACATAATCCCTCAAGGATTCCTGAGGTCCTTGAGTTATCCTGTAAAGGTCACTGGTTAGTTTCTCAAAACTCCGACTACAAGAAAATTGACTATTAAATAAATTAACCAAATGAGCAAACGAAGTAATTGAGTGAGGAGGAACATTCAACAGCTATTTTAAGGCTGATCCTGTCAAGGTAGAACTGAAACCCTTGCATAAGCACGCTTCCTTGAGATCTGGGGGGATAGGATTGATTTCCATCCTTTCCCTATACTGGGCAATATGCTCTTCAGGATCCATAGTCCCATCATACAGTTTCATGTTGGGGGTCTGAAATCTTTTTGGGATTTCAGCATCACAGATAGGATATGCAAAGCGGGATATCCTGTGGCTGTCTTGAGATACTTTCGGAATTGGCTGGACCACTCCAGGTACACTGGATATCATGTCCTTCAATTTCTGAAGCTCCCTAGTAAATGTTGACGTCATACCTGCATCCTGCAAAGACCCATTGTTGTTAGTAGCAAGAATATTATTATTTGACACGTTACCGGTCTGAGGATTCTGGCCATATCCTGAGCTCCTCACAGTTGACATCCTGACCGAGGAGGGTATCTCAGGGGTATGATTCTGAGAATGGCTTGGGACGATGTTCCCCCGGTTATCCTCAGTGTAAACTGCAGAACTGAAGTTCAAAGCCCTAGGCTGTATAGGAGTGACAGTTTCTTCAGCAGGTCTGCTTGGGCCAGATTTCAAGAGTTGTATTTCTCTCATCAGCATCCGATTAGTTTCCTGCTGCTGCCTCATCTGTTCCTGTACACTACCAAACAAATTCAGAATTTCATCATTAGATGCCAAAACAGGACCGGATCCCTGGGTACTGGGAGCGGGGATAACATCCCGAGCTACATGACTTTCAGCTCCGTGTGATGAAGCTTGCATTCTTGGAGGAGGAGGTGGAAGCACCGAACCAATTGTTACAGAGGTTGTAGCAGACATGGTGGAAGAGCTCATGTTTGATCTCGAGGCCATTGAAAACAATTTAGAAAAAAATTTTGATAAAAGAAAATCGAGTAATGATTTTACTAAAGTTTTTAGCAAAAATAGCACCACTTGCCCCACGGTGGGCGCCAAATTGTTTTGGTCAAAAATTACCGAAGCAATTTAGTAATCAAATTAGTTAAATGAGGTAGAGTGCTAGAAATATGTGTGTAAAATATTTTATCCAAGTTAATTGTAAAAACAGTTTCAGGATACGGCTCAGGATATAAAGTTGTATCTATGATCAAACGATGAGAGAAAAAGTAAAGGTGGACACGTGATGTACGAGGAAAGCCCTTGATCAATCTAGATCGCCGGCACAAAACCTCAGGAGCTGACAATCGCAGCTGCCTTGTTCT
Organism: Helianthus tuberosus; assembly: GCA_030545235.1. Lineage (NCBI taxonomy): Eukaryota > Viridiplantae > Streptophyta > Magnoliopsida > Asterales > Asteraceae > Helianthus > Helianthus tuberosus. The sequence continues at coordinate 16,688 of JARYGA010011099.1, read as the reverse complement.
TCTATTACTTCAAATATCAGGATACAGTGCAGGATGTGGAGCGGATCAACTAGGTGTTACAATGTAATTCGAATACAAGTGTTTGTGTATAGTGTTTGCAGTGAGCTAGAGAGCAAAAGTGTTCGAAAGTGTATGTGAAGGTTACGTGCCTTAATCTGATCCACCCCCATCTATTTATAGTAAAATAAGTGTAACAAACTATCCTAATAAACCGGGATGCGGCAAATATTCCCCACTCGAACGTTGTAGACCTGGTCTTTCGGGTTCAACGTCTCTCACATAACAGATACGCCCGAGTCTTGAGTAGAAGAAGTCCATCTGACCGTTAGTAACCCACAGCCTTTAACCTGCACGTGGTTAATTCAATCAACCTCAGGATATCACTCAGGATGTTAGCAATATCCCAGTCCAGTATCCTGGTCACAAATAAACAATTAAAAGCAGGATATTAGTCAAGATATGTACGCTCAGAAAATGACCCATAACACTAATCCTGCTATTAGAGCTTCATATTTTGCTTCATTATTAGTGGCAGGAAACTCACATCTAATGGCCTGGGGTAATATGTCCTCCTGTGGCAATTTTAGTAGTATACCCAAACCTACACCTCTTACATTAGATGCACCATCAGTATATAGTGTCCAAGATTCTATATTTTCTCCGAGTTGCTGCACTTCTTGGTCTACTTCATTTTGAATATCACTACTGAAATCAGCCACAAAGTCAGCTAAAGCCTGAGACTTTATGGCATTTCTAGGTTCATATACTAGATCATAAGCACTTAATTTTACTGACCACTTAGCCATCCTACCTGACATCTCGGGTTTTCTAAGCACATTTTTAACAGGATAGTTGGTTTTAACATGAATCCTATGTGTTTCAAAATAATGTCTAAGCTTAGTTGATGCCATAACTTGGGCTAATATCATTTTTTCTAGATGAGAATATCTAGTTTCAGCATCTAATAAACTTTTACTAACGTAATAGACAGGATATTGCTGACCTTCATGATCCTTTACAAGGACAGCACTTACTGCATTCCCAGATACTGCTAGATAGAGGGATAATGGTTCACCATCCTCAGGCTTCATTAATGTTAGGGGAGGATTTTCTGACAATTAGTGATCCTTACTTGTTATCCTAATAAGTGATCCTTACTTCTGTGACAGATAGTGATCCTCAGAAGAGCTTCAGGATCATGGATCACCTTAAGGATCCTCGTACTAACAATTGTTTGTTTGTGTTTCGTATTATTTTGCAGGAGTAACAAGCTTGACTTGGTCTTGGCAACGTTACTATGGAATATTCCACGGGTATTTCGCATACGTTTGACTGGAAATGGACGTTGTGGAGAACGTGGGAGCATGGTACAAAAGTCGGATAGTTTGTTAGCATAGTTAACTTCTATTTTTAAAGGGGTGACGAGCTAGTAATTAGAACACTTAGCCAATTTCAGCTACACACACTCTCGTACAATTGCACTCTTGAAGCTTTCGGCAAACACTTAACAGTTTTCACTCATTTTTACACATTTCACCGTAGTGATCCTTGTACCTAGCTCGTTACTATCCGAAGTTGTAACACATTACTTGTTTAATTTGACCTGGTGATCGGTAGTTTCCATCACCTGGGGTTTTTTGTGCCGGAGATCAACTCTTGATCAAGGGCTTTTTCCCCGTATAAACCTTGTGTCGTTTGTTATTTATTTTTCATAGTGATCCTTATTGCTATAAACCAATTCAAGCATCATACCCCGTAACAGAGAGTTTGGTTACATTATCCTCATCAGATTTTTTGACCAAAACAGTTTGGCGCCCACCGTGGGGAAATTGGTGCTTCATTCCTAAGAAGTTTTTCTGTTGGTGATCATTCCGGCTCATTGCATACGAATAGATGGCTTCATCAACAAAGAATACCTCCAGTGCGATGTCTGCAGTCAATTCATCCCAGGGCATTCCACCTTTGCCTCCACCACCTGCTGGACCTCAGAAAAATGCCGAGAAGAAATCAACTCCCATTTTCTCAAAACCTCCAACTTCTTCTGCTTCTTATACTCCTACTACTAGTGACTTGTTTACTCTGATTTTGCAGATGAAGGAGCATATCCAGCAGCAGGATATGACCAATGAAAGAATCCTTAGAGAAATTGGAGACATCAAGAAACAAAAGAGATCGGCAGAGGATCATTCCCCACTAATGCCCAGATCTTTGAATTTTAATACTCCGGTTATAACTTCTCAGCCTTCAGCGGTTCCAGGCGTTCAATATGTTGGAGGACCAAAAGGAGTGCATTACGGGTCATCAGCAGTGACTCAGGCTTCAGGGTTACACTTCCAACCATCAGGGTCCCATCCTCAGCATATAGGATCCTTTGCAAGCTCAGGAGGATACTCGGGAGCGCAGCAGATTCAAGGATGCTGGCCGTTTCAAGGATCCTCCCAGGTTCAAGGATCCTCCCAGGTTCAAGGATCCTCTCAAGTTCAAGGATCCTCCTATGTTCCAGGATCCTCTCAGGTTCAAGGATCCTCCTACGTTCCAGGATCCTCCCAAGTTCAAGGATCCTCCTATGTTCCAGGATCCTCCCAGGTCCAAGGATACTCACAGTTTCAAGGATCCTTCCCGATTCCGGGATCCTTAAGGAGTTTACAATCAGGAAGTTCCGACATCCATCAGGGAGATTTCATTCCAATGCAAACCGTTGCTTCTACTGGTCCATCAGCCATTCCAGAACCCCAACTATATGGATTAACATCTACTCTTCCTAATTTGAATCCAATGGGAGGTAACACTTTTAATAATTCTTATACTACTAACCATGGCCTTATGCAGGATCCAGGTATCAATCATGCCATGGCCAGAGAATTGAAAAAGTTGAAGGATATGATATCAAGCGTCCCAGGAGTGGTCAAGCCTATTCCAGAGATTGCAGATGGAAGCCACAAGATATCTCGTTTTGCACCACCAATCTGTGATGCTGAGATACCCAAGAGGTTCCATGTACCTACTATGAAGTTGTATGATGGTTCAACGGATCCTGAGGAACACATAGCTCAATACAGGGAAATGATGGAGATCAATCCCATCCCAGATAGGTTAAAGGAAGCATGTCTGTGCAAGGGATTTGGATCCACTCTTACTGGATCGGCTCTTAAATGGCTGCTAAGTCTTCCCCCTACCCTATTACCTCATTTGCTAATCTAGTTAACCTATTTAATAACCAATTTTCTTGTAGTAGGAAATTTGAGCGTTTAACTAGTGATCTATATAGGATAACCCAGGGTCATAATGAATCGTTAAGGGATTATATCACTAAATTTAGTAAAGAATCCTTAGATATTCCTAACCTGGATATAGCTACGGCTGTTGAAGGCTTTAAAATGGGATTGCTTAGGGATTCGTTATTCTATGATGATCTTGTTATGACACCATGCAGGAATCTAGATGAGGTAAGAACCCGGGCCCTTAGGTTCATCCGGCTAGAGGATGACAAAAGGATCCAGGAGTGGTTATCAGGATCCTCAAAGCAAGAGAAGCAAGGATCCTCATTCAAGAACAACAAGTTCAGATCCTATAACAGATCTGATAACCAGAACGTGCATGCTGTTGATCAGGAAGAGGATGATGAGGATTATCCTCCAATTTCTGAATATTGTTTTTCTGTTGATAACAATGAGCTAATTCTTGCGATGCAGAATTTAGGTGATAAAGCTAGATGGCCCAGAAAAAATGATAGACCAGCTGCAACTAAAGATAAGTCAAAGTGGTGTGCATACCATGAAGATTTTGGGCATCTCACAGAAGAATGCATCGCATTGAGAAAAGAAATTGGATACTTGTTGAGCAAGGGGCACTTGAAAGAATTATTGGGGAGAAAGAAGTCAAGAACTCAGGATCCTGAAAGGATCCCAGAGAAAGCTCCAGCCCCTCCAGCAGATGCACAAGTTATAAACTTTATATCTGGAGGATCAGACATTTGCGGAACATCCTTCTCCGCAGCCAAAAGACATGCGAAGGAAACCAAGATGGATAATGGAGATAGACCCATTCGAACATCCAGTGTCTCCGAGGGAAAAGTTATAACTTTTGATGAGGATGATCGTGTTGACATCCAGGATCCTCATCATGATGGTTTGGTTATCACTCTTTTTATTTCTAACCATTTTGTTCGCAGGATCCTTATAGATGGAGGAAGCTCTGTGAACATTATCCAACTAGATGTTCTCAAGAAGATGGGTATTCCTGAATCAGATATCATACCAAGATCCTCCGTGCTCGTGGGATTCAGTGGAGAGACTAAGAATACTCTGGGGGACATTAAGCTCCCAATATACATCGAAGGCCTACATTCTTATCAAAAATTTTGTGTTATTGACTGTTTATCTTGTTGTAATGTTATCCTTGGCAGGCCCTGGATACACGATATGAAGGCAGTCCCATCTACTTACCATCAATGTGTGAAGCTCCCTAGTCCTTGGGGAATAGTCAAGATTGATGGTGATCAGCAGGAGGCTAAGAATTGCTATACTTCATCGATGAAACCAGCCTCGAAGTCAAGGGAGCAATAGCAATCAAAGCATCCTCCAAGGGATGTCTTGGAGGCAAGAGAGCAGGATGTGGTAGAAATCCTCATGGATCCTCATGATCCTGAATCCAAAATCTATATCGGATCAGGGATCCTTGGTAAAATGAAAGAAGACCTCGTATCCTTCCTCAAAAGGAGGAAAACTACCTTTGCATTGAAGCATGAGGATATAACAGGTATATCTAAGGATATTATCACTCATAAACTTGGCATCGACAGGCCATTCAAACCAATCCATCAAAAAAGGAGGAAGTTTGCACCGGAAAGAAATGCCATTATCCAGGAAGAGGTAGAGAAATTGCTCCGGGCAGGTATGATTAGAGAGGTCAAGTATCCAAGATGGTTGGCCAATGTGGTTTTTGTTCAAAAGAAAAACGGAAAGTGGAGGGTATGTGTCGATTTTACAGATTTAAACAAGGCATGTCCCAAGGATCCTTTCCCATTACCCCACATTGACTCCATGGTGGATGCAACGGCGGGTCATGAACTGTTAACTTTTATGGATGCTTCATCTGGATTTCAACAAATTCAGATGGAATCATCTGATCAAGAGGATACGGCCTTTATGACTCCAACCGGTATATATTGTTATATTGCTATGCCATTAGGACTAAGAAATGCAGGTGCAACTTATCAAAGGCTGGTGAATATGATGTTCAAGGATCAGATTGGACAAACTATGGAGGTTTACATAGATGATATGGTGGTAAAATCCATAAAAGCTGAGGATCTCCTAAGGGACTTGGAGGAAGCATTCAATATCCTTGACAAATATAACATGAAACTTAATCCTTCAAAATGTCACTTTGGTGTTAAAGCAGGCAAATTCTTAGGATACATGGTGACTAAGAGAGGCATTGAAGCTAGCCCGGAACAGATCAAAGCCTTAGTGAATATCAAATCTCCGGCCAATGCTAAGGACGTCCAAAGGCTAACAGGCAGGATTGCAGCTTTGAACAGATTTATATCCAAATCCTCAGAGAAGTGCAAAGAATTCTATGATATCCTAAGGAAGAACAAGAAATTTGAGTGGACTGAGAAGCATGAAAATTCCTTAAGAGTTCTCAAAGACTACCTATCCTCAGCCCCGGCCTTGATGAAACCAGAAAAAGGCGATGTGCTATCCTTATATCTTGCAGTATCCTCAAAAGCAGTAAGTGCGGTCCTTGTTAAGGATCATGAAGGTACACAACATCCTGTCTATTATGTAAGTAAAAGTTTACTTGATGCCGAATCCAGGTATTCACACCTTGAAAAGCTTATTCTTGCATTAATTATGGCATCTACTAAGTTGAGGCATTATTTTGAAACTCATGTTATTGTTGTTAAAACTAATTTTCCAATTAAGAATGTCCTCAGGAAACCAGAGATGTCAGGAAGGATGGCTAAGTGGGCAGTGAAGCTTAGTGCCTATGATATAAGATATGAGCCTAGGACAGCCATCAAATCCCAAGCATTAGCTGACTTTGTGGCTGATTTCAGTAGTGATTTACAAAAAGAAGCTGAGTTAGAAGTCCAGCAGCTAGAGGAGACCAAGGATCCTTGGATACTCTATACTGATGGATCCTAAAATGTCAAAGGAACAGGGCTTGGAATACTACTAAAATCGCCACAGGGGGGCATAATACCCCACTCTATAGCTTGTGAGTTCCAAACCACTAACAATGAGGCTGAATATGAAGCCTTGATAGCTGGTTTGCAAATTGCTAAGCATATGAGGATAAGGTATCTTGAGGTACATGTAGATTCTTTGTTAATCACTAATCACTTTAATGGGTCCTATGCTGTTAAAGGGGAAAAGCTAATCAAATATCTGGAGTTAGTCAAAGAATTGGCACTCTCTTTTGTATCCTTTAGTTTGACACAGGTACCAAGGGAAGAAAATGCAGAGGCCGACGCACTAGCCAATTTAGGATCATCCTTGAAGATCCCGGAGGATATCAAGATCCCTATTATCCATATCCTGACCCCGGCTATCGAGGATCATGTGGCTATGGAAATAGGAGAGAATTCTGTAATTATCCCTAGTGAGGATACTCAAACTCATTCAGGATCATGGATCCTCCCAATCATGAGATACTTACAACATGGGGAGATTCCTACAGGAGAAAACCCTAGGGCTTTCAAAATTAAGGTATCTCAATTCACAATTTTAAATAATATGTTTTGTAGACGATCTCTTGCAGGACCATACTTAAGATGCATTGAGGATCCTGAAATCCAAGAAGTTTTAAAAGACTTCCATGAAGGAGATTGTGGAAACCACACTGGGGGCAGGGCGTTATTCTCAAGGATCCTTAGGACAGGATACTATTGGCCAACCATGAAGAGAGATGCTATGGAGTATGCTAAGAGATGTGATCCTTGTCAGAGACACAGCAATATCCTTCATCAACCAGCTGAATTTTTGCATCCTATATCCTCCTCTTAGCCATTTATGAGATGGGGTATGGATATAGTTGGTAAGCTCCCTAAGGCGCCTGGTGGAAAAGTGTTCATGCTTGCTATGACTGATTACTTCTCCAAGTGGATAGAGGCTGAAGCTTTTGCCCAAGTCAGAGAAAAGGAAGTTATATCCTTCATTAAACGAAATATTATAACTAGATTCGGTATTCCTTTTGAAATTATATGTGATAATGGTTCCCAATTTATTGGGGGCAGAACTACTAACTTTTGTGACAGCTGGGGGATTAAGATGATTACATCAACACCAGTCCACCCACAAGCCAATGGTCAGGCAGAATCCTCCAATAAGATCATCATCAACAATTTGAAGAAGAAACTTGGATCCAAGAAAGGGAAATGGGCAGAAGAACTACCTTATGTGCTTTGGGCTGATAGGACAACCCCTAAGAACGCTACTGGTCAAACGCCATTCTCTTTGGTATTTGGGGCAGAATCAGTGATCCCAACAGAAATGGTGGTTCCAACTGCTAGAACAAGTACCCGTGATCCTAAGGAAAATGATGAGAACTTGGTTCAAGACCTGGATACTATAGAAGAAATCAGAGATTTGGCAAGGATAAGGATGGCCAGTTATCAGCAAAGAATGGCCGGTGCATACAACAAAAATGTGAGGATCAGGAAATTCCAAGTTGGAGATATGGTATTAAGGAAAGCATTTCAGAATACCACCAATCCTGCAGATGGAAAATTGGCTCCAAAATGGGAAGGCCCTTATTTGATTGAAGCTGAAGCAGGAAAGGGGGCATATAGATTGCTAACCATGGAAGGTGATTTGCTACCAAGAGCTTGGAATGCTGTCCACTTGAAGAAATATTTCATGTGAGCAGGATCCTCATGGCACACATGATCCTTACGTAAGGAGTATCCTTGAAGGATCCTTAAAGTATCGGTGATCCTTACTTTGGTAATGTCCTAATCTTGAACTATTTCATTTCCTTATTTTCTCATATAAGGATTAGGATCGTGTGTCCTTTATCCATCTCTCACGTGATTTTAAGTTTTGAAAGTTCAGGTATCCTTAGCAAAATATTGGTTATCTGCAGAAGCAATCCGTTCCTTGGGTTTAACCCCAGTTATTTGGGCTTGACCCCAGTTCCGCCTGTAGCGCATGATGATCCTGGTATAGTTCAAGGCAGTGGGACCAATACTCGCCTTAGGGGCTGATAATTCCATTGTACTGGCTATACCTAGGATCCTACGTATAATGGTAGACGTACCATACATCCGTTCCTAAGGTTTCTAACGTTTTCACGTTAGCTAAGGTTTTGACATTTTCATGTCACTAAGTTTGGATAGTCGCCAGTTAGGGCCATACTCCAGTTTACATACGATCCTTGGGCTTGTCCCCAGTTATCCTTGGGCTTGTCCCCAGTTATCCTTGGGCTTGTCCCCAGTTATCCTTTGGGCTTGTCCCTAGTTATCCTTGGGCTTGTCCCCAGTTGCTAAATCTTATCTTATATTGGCTTAGTCCCAACTTATGCTCTATTTCAGGTCCTTGAAGACAAACAACCAAGGATCCTTGATCCTTACCTTTTACTAAGGTTTGTTCTGTGATTATCCTGGTGATAATAATATTAAGAGTTAGGATCCTAACTTGGATCCTCAGGTATGATCCTTAACTATTTTGATTTTATTGATTATTTGAATAACCCTAATACTTTGACAACTGATCTCATGATCCTTAGAATATACCACTTTTTGGGAATTTTTCAACTATAGGATATTTTATCCTGCATTATATCCTAAACTTTTATCTAAGTCGTTCAACTTTTCTTACACAAGACAAGTACAAATCAAAACAATTGAAAAATAAAACAACAACAAGAATTTCAACACAAGATAAGCCCAAAAAGATTAAGGTTATTTTATTAACAAAAGATTAACCCTTAAAAGGTTGTCAAAATTACCTACCCCGAGCATCTACCAGCAATACGTGGCCCGTCCGCTAGGGTAGGTAAAGGGTGTCCATGATAATAGGTTCAAGGTAGTGCAGGAATATAAAGGCGGCAGGATCACAATGGCTTCATCCCCCAAACAGAGGATCCCTCCACCAGTTGTAATCCTACCTATTGTCCAAAGGATCATTCATGATCCTTAACCCTAATAGCTATTGTCTAGTTATTAAAACCATTAAATTGTTCAACAAAACAACCATCAAACTAAAAATTGGGCTCCGGCTATGTCTAGAAATTTCCATCATCGCCCAATCATGCAGCCTAAACCTTCGCTGCATCACCACCTCCGGCTCCACTTGCTTCACCACCTTCATCCTTGCCTCCAGCCTCGATTGCCAGAACCTCATCAGCTTCATCCTCATCCTCCAATTCAGCTAGCCTTGCCTTCCAGCCTTCCACATCCCAGTTGCTCCTGTCGAAGTTAGGATCCTGAGCTTCCAAGGCCATTTGTAGCTTGGTCTTGTACATGGCTATGGCAGCGGAAACCTTAGCATCCTCCGTGATCTCGCTCTTTTCGTAATCAACATTGATCAGCACCTGGGCTGTTTCAGCTTTGGCATTTTGGAGGTCTTTTTGGAGGTCAGCAATCTTGAGATCCTTAAGCACTGCAACTTGTTGGAGGTCAGCGATCTTCCTATCCTGATCCTCAACGTGGCCAACATAGTCCTCAATCTCAGCGAATTTCTGCAAAGGGGATAAAAGATAAGGTCAAGACCAAGTGATCCTCAAATCAGCAGGATATGTCAGTAGGATATACGATCAGAGACAGTGATCCTTACATCGTTGAAGTACTCAAGGAATTGGGGGCGAATCAGAGGCAGACCCTGCAGATCCTCAGCCTCGGAGGCCTTTCTCTTCTTGACTCCCTTTCCTTTGAGGGGTGCCTTGGGGACTGAAGCTGTCGGGCTGGTAGGAGCCTTTCTTTTGGAGGATCTGACGGTGGTGAGATCGGTGACATTGAACTTTGAAGCAGACTTGGTGGATTTTCCAGCACCTACACAACCAAAACAAGATAAGTATCTTTACTTCACTTATATTGCACTATTTATTTAGATTTTTAAACAAAGATACTTACTTGACATCGTGACAGAGCCGGAGGATACCTCCTGAGAATCCTGGGTGGTTGTCTTGAAAGATCTTGTTTCAGGATCAAGTTTCTTGAAAATGGCGAGTCTCTCTTTGGCAGCAGGAGACAGTCTGAGGTGTGAGACGGTGATAGCTGCATAACAAGAAAGCAAAAGTATGTAAGTGATCCTTATATCAAAAGAAAGTTCTCCGGTGATCCTTCTCAGGACCCTCCATCCTACCATGGGTAGCCCATTTCCTAGGTAGATCCTTCCCGTTAGGGAGAGAATCTCTCTTGACGAAAAAGAAACGCCGCTTCCAGTTAGTATCATTCTTGGTAGCCTTGAAGATCGGGCGTTCCTCACCAGGTTTACGTTTAAACAAATAACGATGAGAACCAAAGGTAGTAAGATCATACAGCTCTCCCAGCTCTGACATTCCTAGGTCTATCCCTTCCTGCTCGATGATCCTTTCAAGGGTATACAAAACCCTCCAGATCATCGGCATGGCTTGGATATAAGAGATGCCGGTTAGGGAAAAGAAAGATTGGGTGAAGGATGGAAAAGGATATGTATAGCCTATGGTGAACGGAGTGACAGGAAAAGCAACCCAGTTGTCGGAAATATGATCACTCAGGGCATTGGGATCAAAAGATTTAAACACGGTGTTCGCCGGGAAACAGTGGCGGATCCTATCAATCTGCGCATCGGTGAAATAGCAGCGTTCCTTTATGGAATCTTCGATGATCCCCTGGCTCTTCAGTGGGCTGTTTTTCGGATGATCCTTAGCTGGGGAGTTCCGGAGCAACATCTTTGACAGAATTTTGGAAAGAAACGGAAAACAGAGCAAAAGTAGGAAGAAGATGATTCGAGAGAATACCTGTTTATCTTCGGATGCAGTTATAAAGGGAGTAACTCTGAAATTTAAATGCATACTGATCCTATCTATATCTCCTATTTATAATGATGATTTGCAGGATTGTCACTTCAGTGACGTCAGCCTTGCAACGGCTAGTCCACTTTTAACGGCTAGTTATCCGTTAGTTAGTTGCGGATAAGATCAAGAAAATATAATTCGTTCATTTTACATATTACTCCTTATATTTTGGGGGCAATTGTTAGGGGAGGATTTTCTGACAATTAGTGATCCCTACTTGTTATCCTAATAAGTGATCCTTACTTCTGTGACAGATAGTGATCCTCAGAAGAGCTTCAGGATCAGGATCATGGATCACCTTAAGGATCCTCGTACTAACGATTGTTTGTTTGTGTTTCGTATTATTTTGCAGGAGTAACAAGCTTGACTTGGTCTTGGCAACGTTACTATGGAATATTCCACGGGTATTTCGCATACGTTTGACTGGAAATGGACGTTGTGGAGAACGTGTGAGCATGGCACAAAAGTCGGATAGTTTGTTAGCATAGTTAACTTCTATTTTTAAAGGGGTGACGAGCTAGTAATTAGAACACTTAGCCAATTTCAGCTACACACACTCTCGTACAATTGCACTCTTGAAGCTTTCGGCAAACACTTAACAGTTTTCACTCACTTTTACACATTTCACCGTAGTGATCCTTGTACCTAGCTCGTTACTATCCGAAGTTGTAACACATTACTTGTTTAATTTGAGTTGGTGATCGGTAGTTTCCATCACCCGGGGTTTTTTGTGCTGGAGATCAACTCTTGATCAAGGGCTTTTTCCCCGTATAAACCTTGTGTCGTTTGTTATTTATTTTTCATAGTGATCCTTATTGCTATAAACCAATTCAAGCATCATACCCCGTAACAGAGAGTTTGGTTACATTATCCTCATCAGATTTTTTGACCAAAACAATTAATAGAGGTGCGGTTGAAAGATATTGCTTTAATTCCTGTAGGGCTGCTTCATGCTTTTCTCCCCACTCGAACCTCTAATTCTTCTTCAGGATATCGTAGAATTCCTTGCATTTTTTCGAGGATCTTGATATAAATCTGTTTAATGCTGCTACTTGCCCTGTTAATCTTTGAACATCTTTCATATTTGAAGGTGACTTGATATCCAAGATAGCTTTAATCTGCTCCGGGCTTGCTTCTATCCCCCTTTTAGTCACCATGTATCCTAAAAACTTTCCTGCCCCCACTCCAAAATGGCACTTGGCAGGATTTAGTTTCATATTATACTGGTCCAGGATATCAAATGCTCCTTTAATATCCTGGAGATGATCCTCAGCCTTCTTGGATTTGACTACCATATCGTCAATGTACACCTCCATGGTGTCCCCCAGTTTGTCTTTAAACATCATGTTCACCAATCTCTGGTACGTTGCACCTGCATTTTTTAAACCAAAAGGCATAGCAGTATAACAGTAAATACCTGTTGGTGTCATGAAAGCAGTATCCTCCTGGTCTGAAGGTTCCATTTGGATCTGCTGGAATCCTGAGGATGCATCCATGAAGGTTAACATTTCATGACTGGCAGCGGCATCCACCATCGAGTCTATATGAGGCAGAGGGAATGGGTCTTTAGGACATGCTTTGTTCAAGTCTGTGTAATCTACACAAACTCTCCATTTCCCATTCTTCTTTTGAACCACGACCACATTTGCTAGCCACTTGGGAAATTTGACTTCCCTGGTCATCTTGGACTTCAATAGTCTTTCAACTTCTTCTTGAATAATTACGTTTCGTTCTAGAGAAAACTTCCTTCTCTTTTGCTGGATAGGCTTGAAAGACCTGTCAATTCCAAGCTTGTGAGTTGTAATATCCTTAGAAATACCTGTCATATCCTCATGCTTCCATGCGAATGTTGACATCCTGCATTTCAAAAAGTTAGTTAACTGATTTTTAATATCCTGAGGGATATTGGCTCCTACAAGCACCAAGATATCTGGATTATTCTGGTCCAGGATAATTTTCTTAACATCCTGCTCTGAAGCCTCCACAATATCCTGGGCTCACATCTTTAATTGCTATCCTGCTTTGGATTTTGTTGAGGCCTTCATTGAAGAGGAGTAGCACGCCTTCGCCTCTTGTTGGTCACTTTCAACTTTGACTACCCCTCCAAGGAGTAGGGATCTTGACATACTGATGATAGGTGGAAGGTACAGCTTTCATATCGTGAATCCATGGCCTGCCCAATATAATATTATAGCAGGATAATGAATCCATGACACAAAACCGGTTGCATCGAGTTTATTCCTTCGACATATACGGGTAGTTTTATCTCCCCAACAGTATTCTTTGCTTCTCCACTAAACCCAACAAGCACAATGGACTTTGAGGTAATCTCTATCTCGGGGATGTTCATTCTCTTCAAGGTTTCCAATTGGATGATGTTGACTGAGCTGCCATTATCCACCAGTATCCTGCGTACAAAGTGATTAGCAACATATAAAGTTATTACCAGAGCATCATGATGAGGATCCTTGACAGTATCCCTGTCATCATTATCGAACGTGATCATTTTATCAGTCGTGAGGGTCGATATCCTGGTTGGCTTATTCCCCCTTTCGGCCTTAGCCTCCTTTGCATGTCTTTTGGCTGCAGAATAAGAAGTTCCGCAGATATCGGACCCTCCTGAGATGAAGTTAATTATCTTGGCGTCGGCGGGAGGTGATGCTGCTCGTTCTGGATCCTTCTCAATATCCTGACCCTTATTCTTCTTTCTGCCCAGAAGATCCTTCAGATATCCTTTTCTTAGTAGGTAGCTTATTTCTTTCCTCAGGGCAATGCAATCCTCAGTAACATGTCCGAAATCCTCATGAAAGGCACACCATTTGGACTTATCCTTCCAATCAGCTTTTTGTTGATTCTTCCGAGGCCACCTGGCTTTATCTCCCAAACCCTGCATAGCATACATTAGTTCAGGTATATTAACAGAAAAACAATATTCTAACAATTCAGGATACTGCTCAGGATCCTCATTTTCAACAGCGTTCACTTTTTTGCTATCATTCCTGTCATATGGCTTAGAACGATATGGTTTGTGTTTTGGTCAAAAATCAAGCTAAGATAATGCAACCAAATCTTTTGTTGTGAGGTGTGATGCTTGAATCAATGAACAATATGAAGGATCACTCAGAAATGTAATGGACAAGTGACACAATGATTTATACGAGGAAAAAGCCCTTGATCAAGAGTTGATCTCCGGCATAAAAAACCTCGGGTGATGGAAGCTACCGATCACCAACTCAGATTAAACAGAAAATGTATTACAACTTTGGATGATAGTGAGCTAGTTACAAGGATCACTAGAGTGTAATGTGCAAAAAAGTGTGTAATCACCAAGCAAACTGTCGAGAGTTGATGAGAGCTGTTACGAGTGTGTGTGTTTAGCCAAAAATAGCCAAGTGTGCTAATCTAGCTCGCCATCCCCTTTTAAATTTGGAAAATATCTAAGCTAACTAACTATCTGCATTTCGTGCAAGTCTTCCACGACCTCCATAACGTCTATATTAGTCAAGCACGTGCGGAATAAATAGGGAATATGCTCCAGGAATATCGCCAAGACCAAGTTCAAGCACGTACTCCTGCAAAACAACTTCATATTCAAAGTAGAAAATCGTTAGTGTAAGGATCACTATGATGATCCATGATCCTGATCCTACAATACTTTCTGAGGATCACTAATTCAAACAGAATTGAGGATCCCTAAGCTCGACAGTAATTGAGGATCACTGATCATTGGAAAATCCTCCCCTAACAATTGCCCCCAAAATATAAGGAGTAAAATGTAAATAAACGAGTTAAATTTTCTCGTTCTTATCCGTAACAAATCAACGGATATATAGCCGTTGAATCCTGACTAGCCGTTGCCAACATGACGTCATTGAAGTGACTATCCTGCAAAATCATCATTATAAATTGAAGTTAGAGATAAGGGTTAGGAAGCATTTAAATTCGTGCGTTTCATCCTTTAAATCCTCAATTGAATATCCGATCAGGTACTTCTCCTTCCTTTCTCCCTTCAAATTCTCATTCTGTTTCTTCTTCTTCACCATCATCATGCCCAAGATGATGCTAAGATCTTCACCGGCTAAGGATCACAAAAAGGACAGTCCTTTGAAGAGCCAAGGGATCATCGGAGGCTCTGCGAAGGAACGATGCTACTTTACTGATCCGCAGATAGATAGGATCCGCCATTGTTTCCCGGCAAACACCGTTTTTAAAGCTTTTGATCCCAGAATTCGTCCTCCAACTTTTGGCGCTCGTGGGGAGGGCAGAACTCTTCCAACATGACGTTCTTCAACTTATTCCATGTCAAACCATAAGCTACGTCGTTTCCGCGTTTGTTTCTCTCGGCCGTCCACCAGTCTAAAGCACGAGACTGGAAGACGTCGGTCGTGTTAAGAGTGCAGAGATCATCAGGACAGCCACTCTGGCGCAGGGTGACCTCGATCGAATCAAGCCATTGAAATAGGGCCGTAGGACCATCTTCACCATTAAATTCTTTCGGTCCGCAAGCTTTGAACTATTTGAAGCTAAAAGCAGCATCTGGGGTTTCAGTCCTGGATTCTTCAGACGATTTGCTCACATTTTCGTACAGTTCACTGACAATCTGAGGAACAACCTTCGCCATTTGCTTAGTGATCATAGCGGCGAGGCGTTTGTCGGCCTGCTTTCGTCGAGCGGATTGGGTAGCGCGAGATCCAGATGACGACATTGTCTGCAACAGACATCGTCACAGGACTCAAACACAATTTCGATTATTCCTAGTATAGTCTAGCAACTACCATAAAGCTCAGGAACACATCTATTCATATAATCACACAGGCACGTAGGCACATAGGCACGTAAACACATAATCACGTAAGCACATATAGCACAGAAAATACATAAGCACGTAAGGCACAGAAGCACATGAGGCAGTCAGAATACAGAAACCTAGCTATATGTTGCACGTATTCCCTATCCTTCACAGCGCGTATAGCGACTAATTATAACGATTGCGAGTATCGAGCAGTGATTGCGAATGATGACCAGCGATTTGTTGGCGTATTGAGATAGATGTGTAGTGCGAGTTGTGCGTGTTAATTGAAATGAACAGCGAAAGCGAATAAATACCAAAATCGAAACATATAATCACATAAAACATATAAAATCCACATGAAATCGACAAATATCAGAGTCAGCAGTTGCGGCTCAGAATCGAAACATATAGAAATCGAGAATAGATTGTCTTTGGCTAGATAAACGTTGACTACCCAAAGTGATTCGACTATTCACAAGGACATTAAGTGCACACTTTGGCTTTCTAGACTCTGCTCTTGCTTCGATTCGAGCGGTCGGCACGCATCCTTCCAGCTATGGTGTGACTTCGAGTCGTTGGAGTCCGTCGAGACTTTGGTGAGAGTTTTGTAAAAACCACATTAGAGAGTAGAACGAGTCATCAAGGTTCGGGTTTCACCCCTAACTTAGCGACCACGTTCCTGCATGTACGGTAAAACCACGAGATAGATGAGAAGATTTGCGTCGATGTATGGATTTCACTCCTAATTCAACGCAAATCCTCTTGTTTTGTAGGAAAATAGCAATTTGAACGAGTAATCTGGTCGAGAGTTTGCAGTTTTCACACCTAATCTTAACCAGATTATTCGTTTGTGTGAGTAATTAGCCTTAGGAAAGGCTGATCTTGTGCGGAA